>JAJIYU010004551.1:0-24042 GCA_030144865.1 Tinospora cordifolia
TTTGACCACTATGTTCTTCCACGTCTTTTGTTCCTCCTTTGCATGCCAGCTCGTTTCACTATTCCATTGCCGCCCTTCCTTCTGCTTTTCTCCATTCTCCGCGATGTCCCTCCTGAAAGTGTCTCGATAGACCTTGCGAGGGTTCTCCGTTTTCCTTGTCTTTCTATCGCCTTGATACGAGATACTCTCTTCGTTGTCCCAATGTCCAGTATGTTCCTTTCGTCGTTCTCCCCGAGTGCTCCGTCGTCATTCATCACGAGTACTCCCTCGTCGTTTGTTTCGGTGCTCCATCTTCTCCCTCGCCGTTCCCCAACATACAACAAAATTACAGACTATGCAAGATCAAATTATAGTAGGATACAAAATGGCTCTTATGGATTCCTATAACTAATGGGTTTGTAACTGGAATCAAAGATCACATTTTGAGTTTGACTATACTTTGGTCACTTGAAAATTGGAATGAATTTGATAACACTACTTTCACATAGAAAATTTTTGCAAAAAAATTGCTTAATTAGAGAAGTTTGTAGAATTTCTGCACATGCCGTTCAATTTCTAAAATTAATGTAATATAAGCTAAAATCCAATATAAATACAATACATAAAAGTAGCATAGGCATCCAAGATAAATCAATCTAGTTAAGTGGGTTGATGAATTTAAAACATTTCTTTTGATCTTAATTATCTTTCATTGCTTTGATATATTTGTGGTGGCTTGCTTCTTTGTTTTTGAAAAGAAACTATAGATTATATTACTAAATAAAGCTACCAGATGAGGACTCTGGACAGCTGCAAGTTACAAGAAGTACAAAATGTTATGCAATTATCTAGCCATTTCCCGAAACTATATCCCTTATTTAGTTTTGTGGTGTAGATACAAGTACAAAACTAAATGTTAGATCTTTCCCAAATCCTAATACTATCTTTACAGGCATTGTTAAAGATTCTACTACTTCGTTCCTCTCAAACGCTAAACCAAACAACAAAAGCTATAATCCTCTGGTAAGCTCTGATAGTTCTGCCCTTTTTGTGGTCTTCCTCCTGAACTTCAGCTTCTAATGTCATCAGCTTGATAAGATGGCAACGTAGTGTCCATCTGTTCCAAATTTCTATCAATTAACTACATCTGCTTAAAAGATGATTTGGCGTCTCCTCATAGTTCCTGCACAAGCAACACATAGAGGGTTGTAGATAGCGGTTAAGTATTTTCCTTTGCACAATATCACCAATAGTTAATTTGTTAAGAAGAATAAGTCATGCTAGAATCTTTCCTTTGCACAATATTTTCCTTTCCAAACTAGGTTAGCGTGTTGGAAGAGAGTGGTGGTTGTCCTGTTATTATCTAGCTTTCTTTTAAAAGATTTGACTTTGAAGGTGTTGTTTTTCCCCCCTCCATTCAATTTTATCTGCACTCTCTGATGCCTGGAAGGTTTGCAGTAAGTTGATGAGCTTCGTCACTCCCTGAATCTGAATTTCCCTAATGTTTCTGTTGATGTGCAAGTTCCATGCCCAGCTTTCTCTCCTCCCTTCCCTGTTATCTTAGATGAATTCTGATATAGGAGCTTTATGTTTGTCAGACAAGTGGTACAAAGCTGGAAAAATGTCCTTGAGTTTGTCAGTGCCACACCATTTGTCCTCCCAAAATTGGGCCTCCCCTCCATTGCCCACTTTCAAGTCTCAATGGGTTCTAAACAGCAGGTACAAAGCTGCAATGAACTTCCAAGGAGATTTTTTGCTACACTTTTGGTTCACCCCCGCCTCCCTTCCTCTCGCTTACCGACCATGGATACTCTTTATTATTCAAGCCCATAGTGCGTCTGGTTGTTTATGCATCCTCTAGAGCCACTTTCCCATTAGCCCCTTATTTCTATTTATAATATTTCCCACCCCGAATCCTCCTTGCTGGACATCCTGGTAAACTTGGTCCTAATTGACCAGATGTTGTCCCTTCTCTTTGCCTACCTGCTTCCAAAAGAACTGGCGTAAGCTTTGTTCAATTCTACCTGTTACTCCTTTGGGGATTTTAAAAATAGATAGGAAATATGTTTGGTTGGCTTCCAACACTATTTTCATGAGCAGGAGTCTACCTCCTCTTGATAGATAGCTTCCTTTCCAACCTTCAATTATCTGTTGGACTATTTTAATCACTAAGTTTCAAAAGTCTGTCTTATTGGGGCTTCCTCCCAAAGGTAGTCCCCAAGGAACAAAAATTCGACTTCGCCCCAAACTTCGATCTTTGAAAATTAAAATTAATCCGAAGAGTTCGAGAAATTCGAAAGAATTTTTGCAAAAATTTATCAACTTAGAAAAATTCAAAAATATACTATGTAAATGCTAAAATATGAATAATTTCTGTTAAAAATAGTAAAAACAAACATAATAAATATAGTTTACATATAAAAGCATACATATAATGGTTTCGAACATGTATTTTAACATTAACAATATTTTATGCTCATCGCACGTGTTAACCTAAAATTATTAGAAAAAAGAAAGAAACAAAGAAAAGTTTATCGTCAAACTCTAATGGTCTTACAAATATAAACCCTAGTTTTCCTTTCTCTTTCTTTTCTCAACGTCGTTCTTCTTAGGCAGTTAGCTTATTTTTTTCTTATGTCTCTTCTCTCTATCATCTCTTCTTCAAGTTACAACTTGTTCTTCTCTCTCTTGGATGGCCACTCGTCAGTTATACATATCTCTCCTTAAATTTTTTTCATTTATAGAGAATGACTTTTTTATACGATCTCTATAATTATACAGAAGAAACTTTGTGCACCACATAAATTTTTTCATTAAAAATGTATTTTTTCACGACTTTAATACAATTTTTTTCTAAAAAAATCTTCAAAACTTCAATTTTTAGTGAATTTCGCCCATTTTTCGGAGATTTCGATGAAATTTTGTAATTTTATAATTACAGGTGAACTTCGTTTCGATTATCCAAATTACCTAATTAATTCGGCTAATTTCGACGAACTTCGACTAATTTTCATACCATGGTAGTCCCAAATATTTTAAAGGTAATTTCCCTACTGACACTTTAAGATGTGAAGTCAACATATAAATTCCAGCCAGCCGACTCTTTTCCTTATTTATGGACAATCCTGATATGAAGCAGAAGGCCTGCAGGGCTTCCACGATCTATTGTATTTCCTTTTTATCATTCTTCGTGAAGATAAGACAGTCATATGCGAAGAGGAGATGAGTCAGATGGATGTTTTCCTTTCCTACTTGTAGCCCTTCAATACTTTGCTTTGCTATTGCTTTCTCCATAATTCTTGTGAAAACATCAGCAACTAACGTGAAGATAAATGGGAAAAGTGAGTTTCCTTGTCTTAGGTCTCGTTGAACTCGAATATTTCCCCTAGGTCAACCGTTGATGAAGATGGAATAGGTGACTGAGGTTAAGCATCCTTGAATCCACTTCCTCCATTTGTCTTCAATCTTTTAACTTTCATCACATAATCCACAAAACCCCACTTAATTGAGTCGTTTGCCTTCACCAAATCAACTTTAAGTAAAATTCCCTATTTTTTTCCACCATGTAATCCTCAACCACTTCGTTGGCAATTAGAATGGCGTCCAGGATCTGTCTATCCTTGATAAATGCCATCTGAAGTTCACTTGCCATGTTCTGAAGGATGTTCCTTAGTCTGTTAGCAAGAGTTTTTGCTATTATTTAATAAATACTAGCTATCAGACTAATTGGCCATAAATCCCTAATCTAAATTGAGTTGTACTTCTTTGCTATAAGACAAATGTAAGTTTCATTAACCCTTTTATTGATGATAGCATCTTGGTGGAATTCATTCATGCAGTCATAGATATCCTTTTTCACAATATATTATTCCGTTTGGAAGAATTCCATGGTCAAGCCATTTGGGCCCGGGGCCTTATCTCCATCACAACTAAAGACAACCTCCCTAATTTCCTCTACTTCGAAGGGTCTTTAAAGCCATTGGTTGTCCTCCTCTAAGATTCCATGCCAATCTTGTCCCTCAATCCCCTAACATCTTGTGCTTGTTTCTTTGAAAATGGCTCCGAAGTGGCTAACTATAGTGTCCCTGATTTGGTCATCATCCTCGAGGATGTGGCCACTTCCATCTTCCAACCTATTGATGATGGCTCTTGACTTTCTCAAAGTTAGAATTCTGTGAAAATATCTGGAGTTCACGTCCCCCTCCTTGGCCCACTTGAGCTTTGCTCTCTAGCGAGCCCTTCTCTCTAACCTGCATTCCATCTATTGGATTTCTTTTACAATATCCAGTCGTTTGTCCATAAGATCCAAACTTCTATCCTCATTCTCCAAAGCTGAATTCAGTTGTTGAAGGTTCTCGACTAGGTGATCAAGTTGGATTTGATCCTGGGGTGGTTATATTTTATTCCAACCTTTCAGCCCTTCCTTCAGCTATTGAAGCTTCATCATGCACTTGCACCTTGCCCATCCTCTGTACTTGCTGTGATGGCTTGCTTCTTGGCTATATAATTTGCTAACTAGAGTTTCAACATGCTTAATTTATTAGCTTATTATGTATTTTCTACTCGTATCTTATAAGAAGTAATTAATAGGCGGCTAATAAAATTATTAAATTTATTTGCAAATTTATATCTTATTTCAACTTTATCATCCAATAAATTACATATTTTATAAACATATTACTTTTTAAAATTATAATGCTATGTCAACTTTTAAAGTCAAAAATGATACACAATAATTGGTATTTATTTGCTTTCAATTGGTGAAATAACATTGTTTTCACTTCTCTATTGCATTTTATTGAATTTTTGTCAATAATTTATCAAATTTCTGCACTTTTTTTAAATAGAAACTTTATTAAATTTCTCAAATTTTATAGAATTATTTCCACAAATTTAAACTTCTCTCATTTTTTTTCATTTTAATCTACTTTGTACTTAACGATAAAAGAAAAAGGAAATAATTCATGAAAGTTCACTGAATATTGAAAATTTTTAAACCATAATTGGCACTAGGATGATTAATGATTTATTGACAATGGAGAAAGAAGTTTTAATTATTGATCTCTTCTTCTTCCTTTTCTTCTCTCTTGTTCTTTTGATTTCTTCTTTTCATCTTTTGTTGCCAAACTAGCTAAAGCCAAGAATAGGAACTTTGAAAGACTATGAACTTTAAAAATGAATCGCAAACAAGGATGGAAAGAAGGAAGATTATTCACAGGAAACCAAAGAAGGATATGAAGAATTATTGCTTGAAGATTCTAACTTCTCACCCATCTAGCCAAAATATTTTCCCTGTTTCTTATTCCTAACTTTGCAAGAAACAAGGAAGATATTCTGAATAGGAGGCCAAGAATTCCGTCTTCAGGAGATAATTCTTGCAAATACTTTTTTTAATTTTCAGCTTGCTTGTTTCGTACTCCTAACTCTGCAATAGGAAGCTTTCAAAAACAAAACCAACCAACTCTGTCTCTTTCCAATGCAAAATGTTATCTAAGCAGCAAGTTCAAGAGAGACATTACAAGCTAGGCCACTGAAAAGACCTACATTAACTTTACTCAAAGGAGAAATAGGAGGTACAATGCAAGAAAGGAATCAATGAGACTCCCAACTCCATACTGAAATCCTCCCGAAAGAGGATAAAATCATTCCAATCCTGCAACTTTAGCCAGTAATATGCTATAAAGCAAATGTTATGGTTTCTTTTCTTTTCTATTTTTCTTTTGACCAACAAAAAAAAAAGAAAGAAATTATAGATCTATCTCTTTGTCATAAAAAACACCCAGCTGATTCATCTGTCTCATAAAAAAAATCTGATTATCACATGGCTCCAAAGTGTTCATGCCACTGCAAAGACCACCCACTCTCCAATAATCGTTGAGATTCAGTTCATAAGACGCGTTATCCGTAGATTTCCACAAATTCGATCTTGTGGAGAAATTACCCCACCCCAACTAAGCATTTCATCCCATCTATGCTATGTCCCCCTTGGAGAAATCATAATCAATAAAGAAATAGCGATTAAAGTCCACTTTGTTCTTACACAAGCAACACCAATTGGGTGACAAGGCCCAATTTTTAAATCTTCTTTGCAAGATATCAGCACAGTTCAAATTTCCATGAGCAATAGTCCACTCTAAAAATTCAGCATTAAACATCACACGGGCATTTCAAATAAAGTTATGGGGAAGGTGGGGAGGTGGGATTAGGGATTGATTGAGAAACCACATGTAAGGAGAAAGATTTAGAATCGAATTGTCCCAAAAGGGTCAATGGACAAGGATATTTGTTCCATCTTATTAGAGAGAAGGACAGAGTCGTGAATATTGAAAAGAGAAGGAAAACTTCCAACATTCCTCATTAGAAAGAGCCTCCCCAAGGTGGAGACACCTTTAGGGTGGACCATGTTCATTTGGGGCTATCCTTCCTAGCATTATTTTTTATCGAAAAGAACCAAAAGGTCATTATATCGATTGTGTAAGTTATATATGAAATTGTACATTATAATTATGGCATATTTTTACTCTATAAAGGATATAAAAGTCGTCCGATTTCAAGATAGTGGAATTCCATGAGCGATTCAAATTCAGATATCAATGTTCAAGATGCTAAGCATATTCTTTTTCATGATTGCCTTCCCCATCACACAACTTAGGGCCTGCAGCTCCACCTAGTTCTTCGGAAGGATAGGGTAAACTAAACCTTGAGTCTGCGCAGGTGACATGTAGCTTCCAAGCATGGAATATCTAGAAGGGGATGATAGAGAATCACTCGCCAACTACATAACCCAGGATAGTTTACTACTATTTGCCACCCAAAAGGAAGAAGAAAGATGAGAAGCACCCCAAACTTGGCCCATGGTAGAGAGAGACATTGAACAGTCTTTTGTTAAGCTCCTGCCACATAGCCCACAAAAACACTAAACAAACCACCACCCAATGAACCTACATGGGACACAATTTATAACTGGAAAAATTGGAAACCCATTCCAATCCATCAGCAATGTTGGGGGCAAAAAAGAAATCAAACCACCTCCTACACATTTCCTTAATAAAAGAGGACAACACTACTTAATAAACATACTTATCATCTCTCGTACATAGGTAAAAGACACTATAAAGACAAGACCACATAGCGAAATTTCCAATGCAAATGATCACTAGTGGTCAACTTTCCTTGAGAGGTCAGCTCCTTAAGAATTTGATTGAGGCTCATGCCTTGAGATTTGCCTCGACTCAAGGCTATAGAAAATTGCCTCAAGGCTTCAGCCTTAATGGAACCTTCTTGAGGCTTACTTGATTGCACAAGACTTATGTGTTGAGACTTAAACCTCAAGGACATGCGATTCTTAACCACAAAGCTCAACCTAATCCCCCAATTTTTATATTTCCATTTTCCTATTCTTTTCAAAAATACTTCAACCAATATTGGAATAAAGGCGCTTCTTCTTTCCAAAAGTTCTAAGTACTTAGGTGCAATCCAAGTCTTGAAATTGCAAGCCTAAACTCTAAATTATTTATTTATTACGTTGTTCTTTCCAAAGCACTGGGGTTCATATTAGTACAAATACATTAGCTCCTTTTCTTTTTGAAAGCTGTAATATTAAGTATTAGGAGAACTTGAAGTTTTGAAGCACAAAACCTAAATTTTAATAAACAACATACACATTACCAAGTGGATTACTAGGTGCATACGCCATAAGAAAAAGTTTACTAACTTTAAAAGTTACTCAAGAATCAGAAAACTAGGAGTTGGTAAAATCTTAGTGTTGTCTTTTGTTTGCTAGTTTTCTACAGGTTTTATTTTTTGACCTATAAAATTATAGCATATGAATAATTCCGGCATAAAATATGTCCCTCTTTTCACATATCAATATAATAAGCATTATTGAAAATAATATTTGTGTGATAAGGTAAATACAAAAAAAAAATGCTCAAGTTTATTTATCATCATGTTTATCTATTTATATTAGTTTTTCAAATTAATATAAAAGCCTTTACACATTCTTTCATAAAAATAAGGCTTATGGCTCTCCTCATTAAGGAAATCACCTCAACTGTGCCCTTCACGCCCTTGGTTTCTGACAGATAAAAATTTTACACAACCTACTGACATCAATTTACATCAGCAAGGCTCCTTCAACAAAAAAATAATCCAACTAAGAATTCAAAATCAGATATTCACTTATCCTTAGGTATAACCTTGCTTCTAAAGGTAAATTAGCCTAAAGTTCACCTGTGACAACACTTCAGTAGAGAACCATACTTCCAACTCCAAGACCAATGCCATAATAAGCCACACTTTTTTGAAGCTCTACTATCAAAGTTGAGTGCGCAAGGAAACTAGAAGTGAGTCCTTCCAAACTCGTAGAACAATACCAGTATTCATGTTAAATTAGAAGATAAGCAATAATACTTCCAAACACTAGAAAGGAAACAGCACAACAAAATTAATTAGTAAAGGAAAAAGTGATCCATATGTTCTAAACTTTCTAACATGCTCCTGGCCTTGAAATCAACCTGAAACAGAGGAGAGAAAATTGTGACAATTTGAAAAATAAAACACAACGATATCTTTAAAATAGAATGAACAGGTAATGAAAATGTAGAAAGACAAAGAATGGCATTTGACAAATAAGGAAGACAAGAGGAGATATAAGAAAACAGAAAGTCAATGATATTATCACAACACAAGGGTAAGACAACAAAAGTTGCTACCAGCACTACATGCCAAAAGGAATTACCTTCTAAAGTATCATAAACCTTAACCAGGTGAAATACTAACTAAAATTAAAAAAAGAAAGAACGAAAGAAAGGTAAAAGATTACCTTGCAGTGGCAAAAGAAGTTCGAGAATGTAGACAACTCCACCGTGCTTGGCAGCAGCCCACGAAAGTTCAGGTGTGCTAGCTAAAGCATAGAGAACATGAAGAGCTCCTTCCCTACAACTAGGGGCACCATGAAGCATTTGCAATAGAAGTAGAAGACTTTCACGATCTGCAACCATAGCCTCCAAGCAGGAGGCACATGTGGTCAAAAGTGACAATATACTGAGGCAAAGCTGAGAAATATTACTTTCAGATGCTACAGGCACAGAAAAGCATTCGAAAAGAGGAACTAGCTGCTCTTTAGTAGAAAATATGGAAGCCAAACTTGGATTGCTTGTGAGCAAATTCTGCAATAGAAAAACAATGTCAGGACCCAATAAAACATTCCATTTACCTAGATACATGCCTATATATATATATATATATATGCATTTGCTTTTGATATGTTGTATTATACACAAGTGATAGTACAAAAGTGGATCAGATAATTCTTTAAAATGTAATATATGAAGAAGAAGGTGTCCAAGTTTATAACACAGAATTGTAATACCAAATTTACCCCTAATCACTTAAAAGCTTTTAATAGTGTTATTGATGAAATCACAAGTGTATACATTCATAATGCTGGGGCGTTTCTAAGCTCAAAATGCAGGATGAGAAAAAGTTAGAAAATAAAAAGAAATAAACCTTCAGGTCATATTAATGTTGTGGAAGTATAATTGGAATCTATAAATTCAATGAAAATTCAAAAAGAAAAAGAAATAAAAAAAAACTAAATTTTAGTCTCAAAGAGAAAGATAATGACAGATTGAAACCTTAAACTCATGATTAGAGTTCCTTATATAGATAACTCCACATGAACAACTTAGGAACTTCCTGAAACACATAAAAACAAGTTTTCCAAGCTATTTATAGCATAATAGCAACTTCCTAATGCTACTACGACTCTATTTAGACATTTTTTCTAATCCATAAATTAAAAAAATTGAAAAACTCTGAAACTTATCACCAAAATAAAATTTTGCCAAAATATAAATTTTCCTAAATATTATTCAATGTCCTACATTTATTTAGAGTTTTTAGGTCATTTTAGGCTAGTATCAAAGTTCATATTTTAGGAAGAATGCTTTTCAGTACCATATTATTTAGGGTTTTATAGGAGTTAATGATCATAGCTACATCATTAATTTTTTTTTTTTATTTATATACTATTCTTTTATTTTCTTAGGGATGAAAAGAATTTCAAGGTTTTGCAAATCACAGGCATTAATTTTTTAATAGAGCTTTTTGGCAATTCATTAAGGCATCACGTCTTTCATTATAAAACATACATTGGGGTCTCACATTTCTGTCAAATATTTCTTAAGGTATTTTTAGGTCGAAAAATAATTATTTAAGGTCAGATTTGAAAGACGAAGCTCCCACAATTGTTGTGTTTGTATATCTTCAACAGTTTTTGTAGAAAGGAAACAAGAGAAGAGACTTTGTTAGCAATAATAATATGTTTTCTTTACAGAAGGAATCGCATTATAATAACGAACCCAAAATCAGCAAAACCAGAACAAGAAGAGCTAATCACACCAACACAAGGACCTGGAAAAGCCCAAATATACCCCACCACCTCATGGAAAATACACACAACCATCCCAATTAAGAAACCAATCTCACAGTGAATAGCCTTAGTTTAAGTTTGGGGCAAAAACCCAAGAGCTGGCCGATAATTTAATAGTATCCCACACATGATCAATTGATTTATCCATTTCATGGAAGACTTGCCCATTTCAGATATGCCACTTAATTCAATGAATTCAGTTCAATGAACATTCACCTCCACAAATATAAGTACATAAGCTCCAAATATATAATTTTTTTTTTTTTTCATTTTGAGTTCCCATGGAACTAAAATTGAGGAGATCAAAATTCATTTTGACAAGGACTTTACTGGGAAACTACAAATCTACTTTGAGAAACTAGTGGCTTTTGTCTTAAAAAAGATTCTAAATTCCATGTTAACCAATTTGGAGTTGCCTTGACCACTACCATCCGAAGAGGTAAATGTATCAAAATGATTTTAAAAAGTTCAAACTTTCACAAAAAAAAAAAAAAAAGTCTTCTGTTGTTATGCATTTTTTTAGAAGCTTTTTATATTTTGAAGGTTCTCAACTGGTCTTTATTATGAAGCAACTTTAGCAACAAGGAGACTTCTATTAAGAATAACAAGGTTACTAATGGGAAGGGGAAAAAAATCAGTGGAGAAGCATTTATAGTAAGGGAGGGACTCAAAGGACCAAAATAACTCTTTCTCCTCTCATTTCACACCCTTTTTATCTACCCCTTTTTCAGTCGTCTCCTAAGGTTAAGTTTTTATTGGGTTTGTGAATTATTATTGACTGAAACCCTGGGTAAAGTGATAAGAGTGTTCTCTGATTTTTGTTGCTTTCATAACCTAAGATTTCAGAGACAGATTCATGTTTTCTGATTTGACATATTTCGTGCATATCGTAGTTAATTTATTTCCAAAGATTTAAAGTGATTTACCTAATCATTTCATGATCAAGCTTGTTAATGGTTACAATTTACTTTGTACTCGTGCTAATATTTTTAACCTTTTCATGCGGCCCTTTTCAGTTACAAGGATAATATTGAAACTTCGACAAAAATGACCCGACAATGAGCTATTAGTTTCTGCCTTTCGGCATCATAAGTAGTACATAAACACACTCTTAAACAACAATAAACATTTTTAAGCAATTAATTCCATGAAGTCTGAAAGTGGCACTTTAATTAATTTATTAAAGACGTTAATGCTGATTATCAGTAGAAGAGAGCTTTGCTTCCTATTCAAAATTAATCAGAGAAAATAATAAAATTTTAAGATTTAAAAGGTAAACTAAAAAGCCGACGCAAAGTAAGCCTAAGAAAAGGTGACAAGTAGCAAAGTAGAGATTGATGAAACTACTTAAACTACTATATTCATAATATAAGTAACATTAAAATAAAAGAAAACCATAAAGTCTGAAGGGTTGATTTGAAGCTTTCACAAAAATGGCCACAGAATGAACCCTTCAAATATTTGCATTATATGCAGTTTACTGATAAATAATGCAAATACTTGAAAGGATCATAGTGTAAACCATCTTTGTCAAAGTTCTGAAATCAAAACTTTAAAATAATAATAGGGTTAGTAAAGTCATTTCATCAATATCTGTTTCTCCTACTTTTAAGCACACTTACATGTGATTTCTCTATTCTTGGATTCCCTTTAAACTTTATTGTATAACTTAAATTGATGGGATTATTAGTAGAAGAGGAGAATGTTAATTCCCCTGTTCTCTTCCAAAATGGGAAGAGGGCACAACCTATTCATATTGAAATTATGTTTCTAGTCTAAGTTTAACATTTTAATGATTGATAAATAATGAAAAGACATACACAAGGGTCATGCAACCTAATGTGTGTCTGTGTTAAATTTTATATATTTGTAATAGACACAAAGCACACTAAAATAACAATTTTTTACAAAGAACTAATTAAACAATAGAAATCAAGAAGACAATGCAACAGTGTCATAGTAGCTTGGAGGTCAAAAGTTGAATTCTGAAACAGCATCAATATCATGCAGGTTCTCCAGACCTCAAAAGCATTTTGTGCACTAGGTACTCCCCTGCTTTAATCATAGGCTCACACATACGACCAACTAGTTAAAATAAAGCACAAGACGACAAATTACCTTGAGAGAAGTCAGCCCCATTTGAAGGTTCTTAACCAATATTGAAGTCCCTTTGCTGGTAAGTTTGCCATCACCTGTAGTTGATAAATCACTAGATAAGTTCTGTTGTTTTTCTATACCATTCTGCAGTTCTGAAGAGTCACAGACAGATTCGCCGTGTTCAGATTGGTTTGGAACATCAAAAGTTGCAGTGCATTGTTCATGCACTAAACCTGATATGAAGCCAAGAAGAGCAACACAGAAAGCCTCAGGTTCACTTATTTCATAATCTGGTTGATCATTATATACTCTCAGGTAAACATTGCCAACATGAAGCTCTTTTGATAATGCTTCATAGGAAAAGGTCTGTGACTCCTTCATATCATATGAACCATCAGGGCATTGGCTTGCACGTTGCTCATCCACAAATTTTAGCAGTTCTGCTCGAGTTGAAGAATTCCAAATAATCTGCAACCAAATGTTAAAAAAGTTATATTTTCCCGAAAAATACATTAGAATTGTTGTTTATTAGTTAAGGATTCACAGGACTAATAAAGCTATTAAGTCAGGAAAGGTGTGACAAATAACTTCATATCGGTTAAAGTAAAGGTTGAATCTATCAAAACCAGATGAAAGTAATTAGGTCCCAGAATTTAAAAATAAAAAATAACCCGTCAATTTGACCTTTATTTCCATTTGCATATTGAAAATGCACCCTGTAATCCCTACTATCCAACCTCAGATCTAGGTCTATACTATCAGGAGTCAAAGACAAACAATAAATCACAAGCATTTTAGCGTTGAGATTGGTTCAACTGCTTCAAGTATATAAATAGATTTGTAGATGGCTAATTCGAAAGATGAACAAGTAGATTTTAAGTAGAGCCAACTACATTGTCAAGGCATTAAAGGGAGCCTAGTCAATTTACACTACAATCTAAGGCATGGCTGAAAGTTACCTATTCTGGTGTCAAGGTAATTTAACTCAAATAAGCATTGCATTATTTAATTGACCAATGTACAAATGCAAATTTTATAAACTAGTCTAAAGTTTTCAGGTTTTAGTAAATTATATAATCCTGTAAAGCTCTTTAAACCTTAAACAAGATACTTTTAATTAATACATCTAAAGGAATGGAAAATCTCAAGAGTTTTCTGTAACTCTATCAGGTTGATTATTGATCTTTTATCATTTTCTCACAAACTGTGTTAAACAAAACAATTTTAAAGTATTGGCTCTTGTACAGAATATAACAGAAAAGAAAGAAAGAACAAATATCTGCTCCTTATTGATCTATATTTTTTATGAATTATTCGAGAGACCTGCCTATTTTTAAATTGAAAGGAACCTCCAAAGGTGGTGACCAAGTTAACACAAAGGCCGTACCTTCCCAACACTTTGTTAAGCCTTTTTGAAGAGGAATAGATTAGAAACGGGTGCTGAAAAAAAACCAAATGAAGCCCAGAAACAAAGGATAGCAGTCCAACTACAAGGAGCAAAGGGGCCTTGATACGAGCCTTTCCAACTAAATAAGAATTACCTAATATTGACCTAAACCATTAACATAGAAGTTTTATCCTAATGGAAGGAAAAGCTTCAAAAGTCTTCACTAGGTTCTTTTTTTTCTTTTTTTCTTTTTTTTTTTTTTTTTTTGAGAAGGTACAAGATAGAATATATTAATAAAGTCCCAGGAAGAACAACAAAGAAGAGTACCAGAAGTGCTCAGAAACACGCTGAAACTGAAAGCAACAGGGAAAAAACCTACTCTGTCCGAGTATAGAGTTCCTAAATTAGTTTAAATAAAAACCCCCTTCCAAGATTGGAAGCAACCAACCAGTTCCAAGCAGTTAGTTTAATGTTGATCATTATAAAGAGAATTATCAGGAACTCTACTGTTTCACTTTAATCACAAGGACATCGAAGTAGCAAAACCAGCAAATCTACCATGCCTTTCTCCTTTTTGGAAAGCTAAGGAAGATTTACCTCTCAAGAGGTTGTCCCATCTTTGCCTCATTCTCCATACAAAAGGGAAGAAAATAAAACAATGACCCGTCAATTCTTCATGCTGCAGATAAGAGGGGCAATGATGGGGGAAACACCAAATGCTAGGTCAACATGTCTTCACTAGTTTTCATAGGTGAGGCACATAAACACCAATAGAAAAATTGATACAAAGCCTCATTCCACTTCAGATCTCCTTATTCTAAAACCGATGCTACTGCAAGTTAAACATCTAAAGATTCCAAAAATAAAACCTTAACTTAGAACTTGTATGCTTCTAACAGCCCTACCTACAGATCAAAGTGCCATTACAGACATTTTTCACTTTATTGCCCCAACTTGTACACCTTGAATTATCTATTGCCCCAACCTGATTAACTAACTTAACTTCTTAACACAAGGAGACCCAACATTTTTAGTATATTTTTCACGTTATTAACAACAATAATATTAATTAGAAAATTATCAGTTTATTATTAACCCATATAAAACACACCTATGTTTCTTTGAAATGATGTTGATGGAAATTGACACATTGAGACAAATCTCCAAATTCTCTAACACATATAAAAAGGATTCAGAGCTTACAATTGTCTTGATGAATCACTGATACTTACATTTTTTTTTTCCAGATCTCTTAATTTTTTACATATTGAAATAAAGTTGCCATTCAATCCCATCTAGATGGTTGGAAGAGGAGTTTCCTTTCTAAAGGGGATAGGCTCGCTCTCATCTACTCAGTTTTAGATGTCATTCCACTATTACCTCTCACTTTTTAAAATTCCTAATAAAATTGAGCTTACGTTAGAAAAGAAGATGAAACATTTCCTTTGGAAAGGGGCAAACACAAAAAAATCAAGAACATTAGTAAAATGGCAAGTAGTGCAAGAATATCGAGAAAAGGGCAGGTTGGAAATTACAACTAAAAGTAGAAGGAATAAGACCCTCTGCGCAAGATGGGCTTAGAGAAACCTGCAGCAGGAGGATGAACTTTGGGTGAGGGTAGTCGATAGCAGTTACTGGGTCTTCAATCCCAAGGAAGGAGGACCCTCTATGCAAAAGGGTCCATGGAAATTCTCAGGATCACTTTTCCAAGACGTGGTAGACAACTGTTCATGGGTAGTTGGAGATGGCCAGACCTTTCTGTTCTAGGACAGGTGAGAAGGCGATATATCACTAGCAGAGAGGTTCATAATACCCATAGATTATCCACGTCATAACCAGCCAATAGCTAGCTTCTTGGTACAACAGACTGGAGATGTTTCTGCTGATGCATGGAACCTTTTCATCTCAAGAACAATAACCTTTAGTGACAGGAAGAGATTTTCCAAATGTTACCTAGTCTCGACAGTATAAACATATCTAATCACAAAGATAAACTAGTTCGATCATTGGATGCATCGGGTCACTACTTATGTAAACCTTTCTTTTTGAATTTGCTAACTATGTCTACTGCAGTGTTTCCTTTGGCACGTGCTATGTGGGAAGCTAAAGTGCCTTCAGAAGTGAAGGTGTTCAGGTGGCCAGTGGCACACAGAAGAATCGATACACAGGATTTGCTACAAAAGCAGATGCCTAATTACAGCATTTCTCCATGCTGGTGTTAGTTCTGTAGACAGGCAGAAGAGGGCATTGATCATAATTTTGTAGCTTGCGAAGCCTTTAAAAAGATTTGAGAGAGATGGTTTTAATCTTTGGGGAGAAGATTTAACTGCTAAATACTGTAGAAGAGTGTATTAGCCTGGGACGTCTAGTTGTAGCCTCAAAGCTAGTTAAAGAAATTGCGTCAATGGCTAAAATGGCTACAATATAGGGTTTGTGGATTGAAAGGAATAAAAGGGTCTTCAGAGATCAAGCGAACAACATTAATCAAATATGGAAAAAAAAATAAAAAGACGTTAACCTGCTTCCTAGTTCCTGGATATGGCTGCCAAAATGGAACAACAATTACTCCATCTCATATTAGTCGTTGAATTGACAGCAATGCTTGTATGCATAGTACTAGTCTTTGCAAATTGTGTAATTTTGGTTCTTCGATGAACTGGAGGTTAATGTAAATTTTGGTTTTAAAAGCATTTACACAATAAATAAAATTCTTGTTTCTTCTCAAAAAAATTAAAAATTAAAAATAAAAATTAAGGCTTACACCTCACTGCATATCAATCCACCTCCATTCTACCTCACAAGTTTAGACACCTTAGCAGCAGCAAAATCTTAGAAGGCCACAGCAAATATGAAATATCCAATCAATGTTGTCAAGGCATTGCCTCGGCGTCTAACCCCTTTGAGCGCCTAGGCAATGACTTGGGCACTATGGCAGGGTGCTTATAATTTTTCTTCTTTTTTGTAGGGCTTGAAAAATATTCTATTTTAAGTCCTAAATTAATAAAAAAAAAGTAAATAATTAATTATTTATGTTAATATACTATCTATTTCATCTATTATATGTAGAGTAAGGGATCAATAAATAAATAATTCTTCAATGACCTCTAAATAATTATTATATAGTTTCACCTTACACCAACTAGGCTTGTCCTTGTCCTATAAATGCTTACCACCTAGGTCCAAATTTCTACCATGTAACCCTAATTGCCAATGCACATCAAATACATGCACCTTGCTTTTGACTGTTCATTCATTTCTTTTTGGTTCCACAACAGATTTTGTGCAAGTGTGTCACATAAATTGCATATTGCAATTCATTTCTGTCTTTTGCACGTACAGATTGCATTGGCTGCATATAGCCAAAGCTTTTGTGACTAACAGTAAAACATCTGTTGCCACATGCCAAGAGGCCAAATGAAGATTTCCTGCAGCAGGAAATTTGTGGTCCAAAAGTAGCATCTGGAAGAAATAGCTAAGGTTTTTACCTCTGGTGTCTCCAGATTTGCATTCAAACTAGACAAAAGTTCCTTGGGTATTTGATCTTTCAACATATTGGCTAGCTTAGGAGTGAGCAAAGATCGAAGAGAATCAGCTGCAGCCTGATTGTATGGCGCTGAAACTCCATCCTTACAGAAACCACTAAGTCTTGAAAGAGCCTGAGATGCTCGAACCGCATGTAAATTTTTAGCAATTTGCACACTAGCACCAACACCATGTGCCTCCTTTACATCAGCTTCATCAGCAGTAGAGTCGTACTGAAGTAACAAGGGCAAAAGGTACCTGGAATAAGGCCAGTTTCAAAAGATGAACAAGGATTAGTTCTCAACAATTATGAATAGATAGTGCGCCATTAACTGTCTTATAATGTTAGCATTTCTCATCCATTAACAAAGAAGTCCAATCAACAGAAAATAAATAAATAAAACAAGAATCCTATAAACAGCAAACAAGTGCCAACTAAAATGTAAAATAAAGTTTGACGATACCTAAAGGTAACACATACCATAATATGCCAGCTTTTAGCAATGCATCCTGCAATTCGGATGATACAGAAACATGAGTAGCAGTCTGAAGGGCAGCATCGACAGCTGCAGGGACAAGCTCTAGTTCAGTGCAGTGCACAATATCTTCGATTAGTCCACCAAACTTAAGTATCTCAACTCTGGCACTCTCAAATTGACTCAATACAGAAAATGTGCGCATCACATTTGTGACAATAATAGCAGAAGGTTCAGTTGCAGGAGTAGTTGGTTGAACCACACACATACAGCGGGAGACAAGAGTGGCAAGAAGTGGTATCCCACCATCCCTGACAAGCTCCTCACCATTTAATGAAGAGGAAGCACACCTGAAATAATACAGAATTAGGTGCATAAAATGTTCAACCACTTGGGCAACTCTCACTAACAGAGTGAGTGAAGTGCTTGCAAGAAAATTACGTCAGCCAGATGAGCTCAGAAGCTGCAACAAGCAGAGGAGCTCTATCAGAGGAGAGAAAGTTACTGTCATCCTTATCCACAGTGACTGCATTGAGCAGCATTGGATAACCAGCATATTTGAAAGGCTCCAACACGTTACCGTAACGCCTGTACAGTATGCACTGTCCTTTAAGCAAAAGCAACAACCTCCAAATTTGGGGTCCCTGCAATCCTTGCATGGTAGCCTGAAAAATAAAAGGACTAAGTTTACGAGTTCAAAAACCAAAGAGTTGCAAGATAAACCTCAATGCCTCAACTCAACTTGAGGTCAATCTGTGTTCATTTTCCCCAATTTTGTGGTATCAAGGGTCAATTCTTTTATCACATCACATTTGGATATATATTTTTTTAATTACCTATTTACCTCTATTAATATTATATAGTCATACCTCTACAACATTAATCTAGTATTTTTCCTAGCCAATATTAATTAATCTTTGCTTTGTGTTCAAACAATCTTTTAGGTTTCTTTCTCATATTTCCAATTAGGACTAGTCATACTAGATCCAAAAGCCATTTATAATACAGTCAATCTCACAAAGTAATTTACAAAATATCAATTTTTAGCATGTGCATGCCATTTTATTTAATTTATGAATTTATTGTTTCTTTAGTACTCAATAGTTTGTTTCATTTAATTTATGAATGTATTGCTTCTTTAGCAGTCAATATATTCCTTTCCACTAGTTCATTTCCAACATGAAAAACTAAAAGTGATCCACTTCAGCAAAGAATCAAGTATACTACTTCCTAAACTTGAGATAAGATGCAAGTTACTTTTCATCCTCTCAAGAGAGGAGCATCAAATGTGTTAAAAGTGTAATGTTATTACTTTGTTATTAAAGAGTTCTTGAAAGAGAAAATTGAGGAAACTTTCAAAAGTCCTCTGGGGACTACAGATGCAGAACCAAACAGAGTGTTCCAGAGATGTGTGCATGTAAACTGTACACTCCAGCATCATTAAGACTTTCAAACAACAAAACACCAAGACAAACAGCTGCATACCTGCAATCGTTCATAAGCCTTCTGCACAGCGAGAAACTTCTCCCTTCCTTCTGGATTCTTATCAGGATGATAACGCATAGCAAGCTTCCGATACTGACGCTTGAGCTTTTCCTCATCTATATTCTCAATCTGCTTTGACATGTTCGAAATCTCCCCATCTGTTTCAACAGAACTAGTTCTGCCAGCATTCTCACCATAGACCTCGTCCAGGGATATTTCAAGAATTTTGCAAGCTTCTTCTTCAGAAAGATCCATAGGTCTTCGAGTCAACTCTTCACGCCACATTACCAATAGTGACTGTAAAAATTCTACATGTTCAACAATAGGCCAGTTTGGAAATCGTATCTCATCACATAAATTTCGTAAGTAATATCGGTGGCACCACATTTCATCTCTTAGCTCTGGGTATGTAACTGGTGGCATAGGAGCATAATCATATAAAGAATGACAATGTTGCGAAAGTTTTTGAGGAAAATCACCAAGATGTTGCAGAACCTATTAAAAATATAAGAAATGAAATTTAACATCAGCGGATATGACACTGATTCATTAGAACATGAGAAAACAAAGTAAACAGCCGAAAGAACAAAAATAAACCAAACAGTGGCACTCTTCAGAATACCTGTCGAATTAAATGTTCTGCTCGCATTTTGTGCGTCCAAATGATCTCTGGGGTATCAGAATCAGAAACCATTGCAGCTGCAAATGCCACTGGCCCACTACGCTCCAATACATACAACAATGATTCAGGAAGAAGCCCACCCAATACACTACGTTTTGCCAAAGGCAGAGAAGAAGAAACTGCAGCCTCTTCACCACCATGGAAAGCTTGATGCACATGGGTGACAGAGAAAAGGTGTGCAATTGAAAGAAGATTAGATCCT
This sequence comes from Tinospora cordifolia, assembly GCA_030144865.1. NCBI lineage: Eukaryota > Viridiplantae > Streptophyta > Magnoliopsida > Ranunculales > Menispermaceae > Tinospora > Tinospora cordifolia. The sequence goes on from JAJIYU010004551.1 coordinate 20,266, forward strand.
GCATATGCCAACGCAAAGTAAAAGGCACCAGTACAATAAAGTCGTATCATTGCCTTGGGATTTCTTGTAACAATAGCCTTCAGCAAAGCAGCCGCACCATCAACAATGCTTGGCTCCCCGGTGAGTAGAGCCTATATGTTTAAGTTTGTAGTTAGGTCAACAGCAATCCAGATTTTAGATCCTTCATGTCAAAAAGCTAAATGAGCTAATAGGACATAAAATTTACACAGCCCCAAAAGATAGAGAAAGGAATGTGTAGGACAGAACCATCCAAAATATGGTACTTACCTCTTCTCTTAAGAAATTAACTAGTGGACAAACAGAAAGAGCTAAAAAGAAAGAAGACAATTATTCGATTGCACTGTTAACTTTACAGGAAAAACCATGCCTTTGAAATGCAGTCTTAACAAATAATGCAATAAAGTCATGAAAGTTTCCATGCCCAATAAAAATAAACCTGCATGCATGGTTCAAAAATTTCCCAAATTTTGGCAAACTTCCATCAGTTATTTCCCTTTCTTTTACGATCAAGTAGGAAACAGATGTAGAATAGAAGTTACGAAATTTTGTCATAATAATTTGACAAAGTTCAATAAATTTAACAAAGTTTGATAAAATTTCAAATTTTTAATTAAAAAATACAAAAATTTGATAAAATTCAACATAGAAGTAAAAACAAAGTTATTTTATTAATGGAAAACAAGAAATAGTAATCATTATGCATTATTTCCAACAAAATCAACCAACATGGTAGTATAAGTTTTAAAATTTTTAACAAGTTAACAAATATAAGTTATTTAATATACTTTACCAAAAAGATAAAAAGAGAAGCAAATAAATAAATATAGTTAAAATAAGATAAAAGGTTAAAAAGAAATTGGAAGTGTTCTCAAAGTTTTTTCCTAGTTAACTCTTACAAACCAAAATTTAAATAAATAAATAAAACATCAAGCGTCTTAAATAATAAATTAATAAATTAAGCATGGCAGGATCCAAATAAGCAGTGTATAGGTTGAGAAACAAGATAATGCAAAAAATATCAAAACAAACAAAAGAAACTAAGACCAAATGTTATTATTTCAGAATCAACTCAAATTAATTTCATTAGGCATTTACTAGAATAAATTCATACTGGAAGAATCTATTATATTAGTTCTTAGCTTAATACTGCAACAAATCTAGATATTTCAGTATACATGAAAAAAAAAACAAAAAAAAATCATTAAGCTTCTTTAATTTAGCGAATGTTTACAAGAATTATCCATGTTGAATTAAACTAATCCAAATCTATTCCAGTTTTCAAGTGATCAAAAATAAGTTGAAATTTGGATTTTCAATCCTTTGTATATATATGCCAACACATATAGATAGATCAAGTAAATAATATAAAATTCATAAAATATACGATGCGTGTTATATATTGCTAATGTATAAATGCATGTTTCAAACAGATAGATGTATACTTTTATACGTGAAAAATATTTATTAATATTCGTTTCAATCATTTTTAATAGTAATTATAAAAATTTTAGCATCTACATATAATTTTTAAACTTGTCTAAGTTGGCATATTTTTATAAAAATTTTTCAAAATTTATTGAAATTGTATGAATTAATTATGATTCTTAAAGGTAGAAGTTCACAACAAAGTCGAAGTTCACAACAAAGCAATGAGGCTGTAATAGATGATATTTGCACAAGTGTAATGGTACGACCCCCCCCCCCCCCCCTTCAAAAAATCCAAAAACTCAAACAATGTAATGCCCAAACAAACATATGAAATATTAATATCTCACACAATTTACATCCATATGTTTTGAGAATTATGCAAACTTTCAATGGAGGGAGTTCTAAAACCAACGCAAACAAAACCTGTCATTAGATGACATCTATCTATCCTATTCATCGTCAAGCTTATCTTGGTAAGGTCGAAGGGCCATTCAATTTCTCAACACCAAATGCTAGTTTTCAATTTATATCTCACAACAGATTGAGATTTTGCTTAAGGAAGAAACTAGAGTGTGATCATTCGACCTTATTACAGTTGAATGGTCAATGGATGAGGTGAAGAGCAATGCCATTGAAACAGCTTGGGTAGGAGGATTTAAGCACTTTAGATAATGACACAACCATGTCTTGTTTGTTGAATCATGCTCCAACTGTGGTAGCTTTATAAAAATCACCAAGGATATGCACGGCACTCAACAAGCCATCTTCATACCAAGGAAGCTTAGTCAGAGGGCGACTTCATTGCTGGGAGGCTCAAACCGCACAATAAGGAGACCACTTTCTCAGCGTTTATGTACACTGGTAGCAAATACTTTACATGGTCTGCTTGTCAAAGCCTCTTAGAAGGACCAACTACAAAGACAGAGTGGGAACAGATAATATTCAAGTCACTCCTATTCAGTATGCAGATGATTGCCTCTTCGTCATCAACAATGACTCCATCAGCCCAGAGACAACCATGAATACCCTAAGAAGCTTATGTTTTCTATGGACTATGGAGTCTTAACAGTCAACCTCTCAAAAAGTAAGATTGTAGGTGTAAATAACCCCCTTCTGACTAGAGAAGCTTTTGTTTTCTATCAGCGGGTGCTTGGCCATTAAAATACTTGAGCCTTACCCTTAGGAAAATGTATAAAAACATCTTTCTGGACCCAATCATACAAACAATATGCAAAATAGTGTTGTCAAGAGACACTTGCCCAGCCATCTCCCTGCACCGAGTGCATAGACGGTGACTTAGGCGCTATAGGAGGCGCCACATATACATTATATATACATGTGTATATATGTACGTATATATATATATGACTTCCTGAACATGCAAATTAAGGATGGTAATCTTCTTCTCCAGCCTCACATATCTTCCAAATTGCTGGATTTTCTGGATGTCCTACCAAATAAGACCTCCATCCAACAATTCCCGAAGGCTAGCATATTATATGGGTCTCTTCATTAAAGACTTATCAAAATATGCCAACAAGCCCTCAGCACTGTTCAAAAAGTCTTCTCCTCCCTAGAGTCATGAGCATACTGAAGCTGTTAAAATTTTAAAGCATAATGCCCAGGCTCTTCCTTCTCTAAGAATTTCGTGATGTGGCAAACGCATTCTCCAAATAGATCCCAGTGATGAACACTAGGGTGTAGTTTTATGGGAAAAATTCCCAGACAAATCCCGGAAAATATGTGGGTATAAAAGTGGTTCGTTTAAAACCTCTGAGTTGCATTATCATTCCACATTTAAAGAAATCCTAGCAGTCAAACAAAGAATTGAAAATTTTCAATCCCATCTGGTTGGACATCACTTTCTTATAGAAATGGACATTTCCAGTCTTCCAAAGATGATCCAATTCAAACAAAAAATGCTTCCAAACCCCCAACTCCTTCTGTGGGCAAATTGTTTTTTTTTCAATTTAATTTTTTGATTCAGCACATCATCTACTTCACATACACGGACGCAAACATAAATATGTGTGTGTGCACGTATATGTGCATGGAGTGAGAAACCAATGAATAAATAAATAATTCTTCACAAGCCTCTACATATTTATTTTATGGTCCATCTTAGAGTCACCTAGGCCCCAACTCGTCTCATTGAAGCTTACTATTTGGCTTTGCCTTTCCACCTTAACAACATTGATGCAAAATATTTGATGCTTGGCAACGAAGCTTCCTATCAAGAGGAAGAAGCCTACTTCTAAAATTTGTCTAGGAGGCTACCCTACATATTTCACACCCACATTTCGAATGCCTAAGGAATGGCCATTGAAA
>JAJIYU010004552.1:0-24089 GCA_030144865.1 Tinospora cordifolia
TAATAATAATAATAATAATAATAAATCTCAAGAGGGTATATGTGTAGTTGCTTGATTTGTATGCATGGTTATAAATCTAAAGAGGGTAGGAAAACTAAAGAGTGGCGTAGGTGATGGAGGGAAAGTGAGAACTAAGTTGTCGAGTCCTGACATGGATTCCAAACTTTGGTAAGTTGAAAGCTGAGAAGGAAAGTCACGATAATTTCCCTCAACTACCTATAACCTACATAATAGTTACGTACCCATGTGTGTTTTACTTTTACCTAGAATATAATGTTATTGCTTTGTCATTCAAATTGATTATTTGCTGATTAAATGGTGCATGAGACAATACATCATCTCGTGTGGCATGAGCGACAGACACCATGAAAGTTATCATGTTGCAACCTTTTGTTTTTTGTTTTTTTTTTTTTTTTTAATCATCATCTCATTTTAAAAGTATTCAAAAATAGGTATGTGCTGCATATAATGTATGATTGTAAAAATACTTTTTAGAAAAACGCTCCATGCATCCGTGGTGTTAAAGCAAATTTTTAACGCCCAATCCTATATTAATAATTTTAGAAAAGTAAATATATTGCACAACATCCCCACCCAAAATAAAAAAATAAAAAAATAAAAAAAGAATTGGCATTAACGTCCAACATACATATAGCATTACTCATTTTTTTGATACGCAAGGCACAATCTGAAGGCATAGATTTATGAAAATAGTTTCTGCCAGTCTCCCTAAGATGTTGCGATTGTTAAGGATTCTGATGCTTACATGAATCTCTCGGAGTAAGATGGCGTAGAAGAACAGTACATTGGATGGAAGTTACTCATTGATCAAAAATGTCCACAAGCTGCTATATGTTTCACTCGAGAAGATTTTTCCAAACAAAAAGAGGGCACAGGTAACTGATTCGCACATAAGAGGGGGGGAAAAAAAGAAAAGAAAAAGAAAAAAAAAAAAAAAAGGAAATATTCTTTAGTGAACAACTTTGCATCTTCTCCATTGGCATTGAATTCAAACAAAATATCCTGAATAATGTGTTTCCAATACCAATAACAATAGAAAAAGACACTGAAAATGATGAAAAAATTAGTACACTACAAAATAAATGAGAGGCAAACCAGGCAGACTCCTCAAAGACTATTCACATAAATCTGCTGGCTGGTCTATGTAGCTTTCAATGTCTAGATATCTCCTTTGGGTGCTGTTGTAGATCTGTATGAAATGCAACAAATCCCTATAATTTCTCACCAAAAAAAAATATATATATGAACTGTTCCAATGATCACCTCCACATCTACTGTGTCAATGCTGCTGTTGGTTCCCACCTCTTTTACAAGATTTCCAAAGCTATTTCTCCCCCACCCAATCCACCCAAAAAAGAATCCCCATCCCCAAAAAAAATAATAATAAAGCAAAAGAAGAAAAGAAAAGAAAAACTATAACAGATGTAGAGATCTCTATCAATTAGAAGCAGCGAGTTAGATACTTGGTAAAAGAATCGATCAGTTCACACCATAAAGAGGTAACTCAAATCCTCCACTGTAAGACGAGTCTGTCGACCGCCAGTCTCATCTTCTCCAAATGCAGATGCAACCATTTCTCTCTTCTTTTGCTGCAACCACCCCCCCATATATTTCTTCCGTCAGTATTTTAAATCCAACAGAGAATGGATAGAGAACCAAACAAAATTAGGAAACATATCCCACAAGGTACCATATATGGCAACAGCTAAGCAGAAGTGCAAAGACAAACAGTGTCAACAACTTTCCCAGAGGACTTAACATAACAACAGCTGCAAAAATCTACACCCAGTGTACCAAGCGTGTTTGTACTTGAAATGATTGAATAACCAAAAACTGTCACCATCTTTTAATCCAAACTGCAGGTTACTTTGCATAAGTCAACAAGCACATCTTAAAACTTCACGGATACTAATTCATAATCCTTGTGTCAGTGACTATTACACTAGATTATAATGTTTTGAAAATCTTGGAAGTTGGATCATAATGTTTTGAAAATCTTGGATTGTAATATTTTGAAAATCTTGAAAGTCTAGTTGTAACCTATTCAATTCATTAGTCAACCAATTACAAGAATTTCTTGAAAATCTTGAAAGTCTAGTTGTAACCTATTCAATTCATTAGTCAACCAATTACAAGAATTTCATGTTCTGTTGGCAAGTCAATGCATACATAACAAGTTCTCTTATGATTTTAGTGTACATTGCTAAAATTACAATAGCTTTTATAGTTTTACCCAAATAACAAAAATTCTACCAAGCACATGAATGCCACAGTTGGAAGCTGCAATTGAAGTAGAAACATCCTCACTCATCTAGAACGGAGCTCCAAGACACATTTGATTAATCTCACCAAATACCAGCCCATTCGGGAGCATTTGAAAGAGAAAAGAACTTCAATCCAGTATATTTGGCCCTTGTTTAAGTAGAGTGCAGGAAGAAAAGTCATGTTGCCAATTCCACGTAACTTTAAAACTGTAAAAGGTTTAATTGAATGGAGTTTAACTAGATTTTCAATCACATGCAAATTTGTTTTCTATGACATGGAAAAAGTTCCATTTTAACAAGAAAGATAGACAATGAACCACGTTCATCACGGTACATGAACACAAAATATGAAGGTAAAAAAATGTAAAGCAGCAGCAATCAAAACACCTCAGATATCATATGGAAAAACACAAGGATAAGAAACGGACCGTGGTGCTAGAAAACAAAGCCTTAATAATTACCACCATGAGATTTAAAGATCTAATAGATCCTGAAGTGCTCCATTGAGGAAAGTGAATAATGAATACCAAAAGTAGACAAGAAGAATACCTGTAGTGCTAATATCCGATCCTCAACTGTGTCTTTCACAGTTAAACGCAATACAGTAACAGGACGAGTCTGTCCTATACGATGAGCTCTATCAATTGCTTGATCTTCAGTAGTAGGATTCCACCATAGATCGAGAAGTAGAACATGACATGCTGCAACCATGTTAAGCCCAAGACTTGCAGCTTTCAGAGACATAATCATTACAGAAACCTGCAATTAGCAATGAGATGCAAAATGTTGGACAAAGTTTCAAATATTTGATATATGCTCGAAAACCAAAGAAACTATGATCAGATCTAAAAGGTGTAACTGGAGATTAAACCACCTCCGGAATCGTGTTAAAATCTTTTACAGCCTTATCCCTTGCTACAACAGACATGGTGCCATCCAGTCTCCTATATTGTATGGATGACTCTTTAAGACGGCTTTCAAGCAGATCCAACATTCTTGTCCACTGGGAGAAGACAATTGCTTTTTCTGGTGCCTTATTACTTGAATCATCAAAAAGCTTCTCTGTTTCATCATGCTCTAATTTAGGTATATCCTTAAATGATCCCACTGCAAGAGAATCACAATTATTTCCTATATGTATGGGAATCTCATCTTTAGATTTCAAAGCACTACTATTGGGGGAGTAGTGTCGTGGTTTAGATATCGATTGCAGGATGTCAATAGCAGCTTTGATTTTAGAAGAATCAGCATGACCCTCTGAAAAAGGTTCAAGTGTCTCAACAACTGGAGAAGTAAATTTGTCAGCAGAATCACATTGATCAGGTTCATCAAACAGGGAACTCTTCAAGGTTGCTCTGGAGAACACAGATGTTACATTGAGTTGAAATTTGCATTGTCCTGCTGGGCAGAGACGGTCATCGCTTGTTAGGTGTTCACAGACACATTGGTTGCAGAAAACATGGCCACAAATTGTAACAACAGCATCTTCAGGAGGATCCTAAACAAGCATAAAAATCACTGTCAATATTTTGCAGTAGTTTCAACAACACAGATTCAAATTTCAATTTACATAGACAACTCACAGAGTTCCACAGGAACTAAGGTAATAGAATGGCCAAAGAAAAAGAAAAAGAAATGTAAACAGGAGCATAAAACACAGCTTTGGATCAAACAATGTATCACACAAGAATAGATACAAGACACTGCAAGAGGCTGCTGCAAGCTCTCTTGTCACAAACTAGAACAAATCTTTTTTCTAGTGAGTCCTCCATCAGAGTACATAAATCAGGATTTCATTATTACTGATCATTATGAAACATCAGTTCCTGTTGCAATGTATCACACAAGAATAGATACAAGACACTGAAAGAGGCTGCTGCAAGCTCTCTTGTCACAAACTAGAACAAATCTTTTTTCTAGTGACTCTTCCATCAGATTACATAAATCAGGATTTCATTATTACTGATCATTATGAAACATCAGTTCCTGTGTCACCAATTTGTCCAGAAATTCCCATGTATCTTCAAGAATGGGGAAGAAGTTTCAGTACTTCCAAATTTTCTTCACCACTATTTAGTTAGAAAACTAAAATAGCCACTAAATCAAGTTAATCATTGTTCCCTTTTGATCCAGTCACGGATATGGGTACTCTCTTATAGAAATAGGATAAAAGAAATCTGGCGTCGCTCCTGCTTTTTCTTCTGTTTAGCTTTGCCCTGGTGATATGCTAAAGCATAGCAGCTCGAGACTTATGAACTGAAGATGCTACATGACACTCCTTCGTGAGTGTTGGCAAGTTCTGGAGTGCCCGTCAAGGGAGCTAGCACATACCCCATGGTGATCATCACCACCTGCACCTCACATCTCGGCACAGTAGAACGTGTAACCCGCCAGCTGTCCCATTCAGCTACATTTGTTCCTGTAATCCACAGCCTAACAGAACGCAACAGCAACGAACAACCCGCCCTACAAGTTTCACATCTAAGTAATATCCGATCCAATAGTTCACGATATCTCTAAAAATCTATTTTGAGAGAGTTTTTGATTTAACAACAATATTAACTGAAAAGATATTAATAGATATCATTAATTGTCCAGTTGTAACCGAACAAAAAACAATGAGATTGGAAGCTAGCTATCATAAGCTCTTTACCTTCTAAACCATTTTGAATCAGGATTTCTTCTTCTCTCTTTTTTTTTAAAAAAAAAAAATAAGAAACTAAACTATATTTATCATCAAAAATAGTTACAGTGAGCCCATCTTCAACCACAAGTATAAGGAGATAATCTGCTTCAATGATACCAGAATAATGCTAACCTACATTTATAGACATACAAGCATCCCAATTAAGTAGTCAATTAGAAATAGCAAAACCGTTTGCAAAATGGGAAACAAAAATCCATGAGCTAGCCAAACATTTAATCTCCTCCCACAATTGTGATTTTGATTTTGCCACACCTCTAATGAGTCTTCCATTTCTCTCACACCAAACCTCCTGTAATGTGGGAAAGAATGCAATTGGGCCTTTGCTTCTTTTGTTAGAATTAAAAGAGGGAATATGATTGAGGGAAATACTATCCTCCACCCCAGATGGTGTGGCCTGAGTCTTCTACCTGAAAATAAATTCCAGTTTTTCCACAGCGTTGTCACATATGAGCAGTAAGTAAAAATATGGCTGATAGACTCTTTGTTTGATAACATAAAATGCATTGATTAGAGGAGAGACACATTGAAGAGAATCTAGGGTGCAATACATCCATGGTGTTCTACCCAAAAATTTGAACTTTTCATGGAATTTTTGCATTCCAAACATGAGAAGCTAGTGCGAAAGGAATCAGTTGAAGTCAGCTTGATAAGAAGGAGAAATAAGAGTAACAACTGTACTTCTTTGAAGAGCCCCTGGGCCACAAGATACTATTCATTGGAGATACCACATTGTTCAATACATCTAACAGCTCCATTATCTCATCTGCTTCCCTAACAGTTAGTGCTCTAGATAGATGGAAGTTCCATGAGGGACTATCTTGGTGTTTAGTTAGGGATTGGTCAAGGAAGAAGGCTACTGGATCATTATGATGATTGGAGAAGTTATAAATAAGTAGGAACCTATCAGTCACCCTTAGATGGCCCACCCACCTGTCCTCCCAAGATAAGAACTTTTGTCCACACCAACCTTAGGACTCATTAATGGCATGACCTGGGGAGCTAGAGCAACAATGAATTTCCATGGGCTGTGATATGTAGTGCCGCTTCTCCTTCTTACACTACTGAGAGAGTTGTCGATGACAACTAGTTATCACTTTAATCCCATAGTGAATCAGGAACCATAGAGTATCTCCACTTCCGTTTGCTACAAAATAATACATTTCTCAATAAAACATCTCCTATACCCAACCGACCAAACTCCACCAACTTCTTTACCTTTGCCATTTAATAAAATATCTGGAGTCTTTCCCCTCCTTTCCACCCCATAAAAATTCTTCAGGGTCCTCTCAAGTTTCCAACCCATGGATGTAGGTATCTTAAATGGTGACAGAAATTAAACTAGTAATGATGAAAGCACAAACCTTACTGCACTTAGTGAGGTTCTCAGAAAGATCAATAATCTTCCTTTTTTTGGCCCCTTCAAGGTTCCAGTGAATCAAAAGTCCTTGCCACATATTCCATGCTTTTTGTGGGTCCTTGTCATTAGACAAGATATAATCATGATGCAACCAATACAATCAATTAAAAAAACCATCAAGCAAACCACTTTTCTACAAATTAGAAAATATTCAATTTTGAACAATTTATTAGCCTTCGATTAAGGGGCCATGACTCTGGCTTCCTCCCGAAGGAGTTCGAGATATACGATGAAGAAGGTATACAGGAGCCTCGTCTGGTGGAGATTGAAAGGAATTGGGGAGCCGAGATAACGGAGATTCGACAGTAGATCATCGACCAATTCACCGGAAAATATCCAACGGATATCATGCAGTTGAAGGAGTGGCGGTATACCGACCGGAGGAACGACGAGATTGAGCTGTCCAGCTCAAAGGACGACGACGGGAATCTCGAGGAAGACTGGGCAAAAAGAGAGTCTGAACCGAAGACGACGTCAGGCGGCGGGGCAGGCTGGAAGCTTCGGCGAACAAATGGAGAAAAGCCAACGAACTTTGGTGTTCCTACGGATGACAGAGGTGAGCCCAACCGGGTCGGGGAGAAAGGAAAACAGGTGGATCGGGCGAGTCCGTTAGACCAGGAGAAGTGGACTAGGTCAAGGGACAAGGGATGCCCTAGTGAACCGCCCAATAGAGATTTAGTGAACCCGGATCACATACGTGGGCCTAATGAAGGAAGCCTGACCTGTAAAAGGAAGGATAAGGGGTTGGACTGGCAAGCAAAAACAAAGCCCATCCTAAATGTCTACAGACGAAGAGGAGGAGGGAAGAAGAAACGGGCCAGCGCTATAGTGCAATGGGCTACCCAAGTAGGAGAATCGGAGCTCTTGGAGTCGGAGATGAACTCGGATCCTGAACAGGAAGAAGAGGATGAACAGGTTGATTCGGAAAGAGTCCTGGAAACTCAGAACACTGAGCGGATTACACAGCAGCTAAGACAGAGCCAGGGAGCAAGACCGAACAACACGAAGAAACAGACTATGAGCAAGTACGTAATCCATATCTTGCTCCAACCCTCTCTCTCCTTTCTAGTGAGTCCGAAGAATCTCAGAGGAACAATGAGATGTCTCGGGCAAAAAATAGAGAAAAAGAGGACGACAACAACAAAAGAGATCGGGATATATCTGAAGGAGAACAGCAAATGCTAAGAAATCAGGGACAGAAACGTTGGAACGAGGAGGCCCAGCTGACGGAGAACGAGAGGGTCCGTGATTCCCTGCTATCGATTAACACCCAGCTGGTGGAAGCATGAGTGTGACTCATTTCTATGGGGTGGCTTCAGTTATTATGAAGATTCTCAATTGGAATGTGAGAGGGTGTGGGAGGGAGGACAAGAGAAGATCAATGAAGAGAACCATTTCAGCAGCCCAAGCCGATCTTACTGCCATCCAAGAAACTGAGAAAATGGAGTTGGATCACAAGATTATTGGGCAACTATGGAAGAGCAGGTTTGTGGATTGGCTGATGAAACCAGCTGAAGGTAAAGCTGGGGGTATGGTGATCTTGTGGGATACCCGAAAATTTTGTGGGGAATAGGAAAGTGGGAACTCATTCCATATCTATCAGAGTTGAGGATGGTGATCAGGGCAGTTGGTGGTTCACAACTGTCCATAGCCCCTGCGATTTTCAGGGGAAAGAGGACTGTTTGATCAAAATAGCAGCTCTCTCGACCTCTGTTAAAGGGCCCTGGTGCATAGAAGGAGATTTTAACATGATCAGAAATATGGAAGAGAAGAAAAATAGTCAACATATGTCGGCCTCCACGACAATGTTTGATGAATGGATCCAGGATATGCAGCTTTGTGAACCAAAGTTTGAGAAACCTAAAGTTTACTTGGAGCAATGGGAGAAGTAGTCCTGCCATGTCTAAGCTGGATAGATTTTAATGCAATCAGGAGTGGGGGGGAGAAATTCCAGCAACAGCACGTCTGGGGATTACAGCGTATAATATCAGATCATTGGCCAATCATGTTGGACATTGATCAAACTAAGTGGGGTCCTGCTCCATTTCGATTTAATAATGAATGGCTTAATCAGCCCAAATGCATCCAAATGATGACATCAAAATGGGATAACTTTCATAGCCAAGGATAGGAAGGCTATAAAATTATGCAAAAGCTGCAGAATCTGCGGAGGAAATTAAAGGAGTGGGCGAGGGAGCAGATGGAGGAGGATAAAGCTAAGGAATTAGCTCTAAAAGATAATCTTAGGATTCGAGATAGAAGACTGGAAAGAGAGGAAGGGGAGCAGCTTCTGGATGATCGAAGGAAGGTAGTGGAGGGGATTCATGTTCTTGAATGTAGACATGAGAGGACCTGCAAACAAAAGGCAAAACTCAAATGGGCTAAAGAAGGCGATGTTAATTTAAAATTTTTTCAAAGAATTCTTTCTATAAGAAAATCCAGAGCTGTAATCTCAAGGATGGAAGACAGAGATGGCAACTTGATTGATAAAGAAAAGGATATCCATAACTTAATTCTCAATTATTTCTCCGAGTTGTTACTGGAACCAATTAAGGATAAGTGGAAGGTGGAGGAATTGGACTGGCAGCAGATTTCAATAGACAGAAGCCAATGGCTGGAAAGAGAGTTCGAAGAGGAGGAAATAAGAGAGGTTGTCTTCAGTTGTGATGGTGAGAAAGCTCCAGGTCCCGACGGGTTTACAATGGCTTTTTGCCAACATAACTAGAACACGGTCAAGGCAGATATTATGGCGTGTATGAAAGAGTTCCACAAAGATGTAGTTGTTAACCGAAAGGTGAATGAAACTTATATTTGCTTAATTCCTAAAAAGTCAAGCTCTATGAAGGTAGAAGACTTTAGACCAATCAGCTTAACAACCAGCCTATATAAAATAATTGCCAAGACTTTGGCGAATAGGCTTCGACGGGTCCTACCTGAAACAGTAAGTGAGCATCAGTTTGCTTTTGTTGAGAATAGACAGATAACGGAAGCAATTCTGATTGCTAATGAAGTAGTGGAAGACCAACGAACAAGGGGAAATGAGGGTTTTGTTCTGAAGGTAGATCTAGCTAAGGCTTATGATTCAGTGAGATGGAGTTATTTAGACACTGTTTTGCAGCAGAAAGGTTTTGGTGTCAGATGGAGAAGGTGGATTCAAGCGTGCTTGAAAACAACTAATTATTCCATCTTTATTAACGGCCGGCCCAGAGGAAAGTTCAATGGCTATCAGGGTTTGAGACAGGGGGACCCTTTATCCCCCTTCTTATTCACTTTGGCAGCAGATACACTCACTAGAATTATTCAAAAAGCTGTGCAAGTGGGAAGGATGGAAGGAATAAAAGTGGGGAAGAACAAAATTCAGCTAACCCATTTGCTGTTCACGAATGATTGCATTCTGTTCGTGCCCAACAAGAAGGAGCAGGTGGAAGTGGTAAAGAAAGTGATTCTAGCCTTCTGTTTCTTAACTGGCATGAAAATTAACCGAGAAAAGAGCCAACTGATAGGTCTTAATGTATCAGAAGATATGGTGGCCAATACAGCTGAAATTATGTAGGTCTCTCAAGGTTCATGGCCAATCAAATATCTAGGTTTGCCACTAGGAGGAAACCCTTACAGAATCAGTTTTTGGGACCCAATGATTCAAACGATAAAGAGGAGAATAGCAGGATGGAAGAAAAGTTATCTATCAAGAGGGAGAGGACTATTGCTGCTGAAAACTGTTTTGGAGGCGCTTCCAACCTATTTTCTATCAGTTTTTAGGATGCTAAAAACAATTGTTGGCCATATAGAGAAGCTTATGAGAGACTTTCTATGGAAAAATGAAGATTCAGAAAAGGGACAGAACATGATCAGATGGGAGCAGGTTAGTCAAGACATAAGTAAAAGAGGCCTAGGAGTTGGAGGCATGATTAGAAGAAATATGGCTCTTAGGGGAAGATGGCTATGGAGTATGATGGTAAATCCTCAAGCTATGTGGGCAAGAATGGTGAAAAGCATTCATGGTGAGGAAGCTTTTGGGAGAGAGAGGCTGGTTTGAATAAAAAGTGTAGCCACCGGTCCCCGTAGAAAGACATCTTCAGTTTATATGGAAAATTCAGGAACCACATCACTTGGAAGGTTGGGAAAGGCAATCATGTGAGATTTTGGAAGGATATATAGTGTGGAGAGGATGGTCTTCAAAATAAATTTCCCAATATTTATAGATTGTCACAAAAGAAAGATGGAGCTGTCTCAGAATTTAGAAGTCATAATGAGGAAAAGGGGAACAGCCCATGGGGCTGGAATTTGTACATTTCCAGCAATGTGAACGATACCCATGTGGAGGAATTGGGAGAACTTCCGAATATTCTTCATAGGTTCCAAATAAGTAACATTATGGAGGAAGATAGGCCTTTGTGGAATGAAGATCCTAGTAGGAGATTCTCAGTTCAGTCATTTAGAAATCAAATTTCCAACCAAGTAAGGAGAAATCACAATGGGCCGGTGAACTTCATTTGGGAATCAAAGACCCCAGTGAAAGCGAAAATCCTGTTGTGGTTAATAAGTCTAAATGGATTGAAAACTGATGACAATTTACAAGAAAGATTTCCTAATCTAAATTTGAATCCTTCCATGTGTCACATGTGCAGGAAGAATGAAGAGACATTACATCACCTTCTAAAGGAGTGCGACATGGTACGAAGCTTGTGGAGACAGTGGCAGCAGATTAATAGTTGGTTTATTCCCCCGACAATATGTTTCAGTTTCCAAGTAGCGAGTTTCCCCCTAAGCTGAAACCCTACTGGAAAATTTTGGTGGCAGCTGTATGGTATTCCATATGGGAGGAGAGGAATAACAGAATTTTTGTAGAAAAGAAGAGGACGGAATGAATGCTATGGGAAAGATCCAATATGCTGTTTGCTACCTGGATCAGTGTTACTAAATTAGGGCTTGGGTATTCCTTAGAGGACTGGCTTTGTAAAAGGGGGAGTATTTTATGTTCCATGTAACTCTGTTCTGTTTTGTGGTCGGACTTCTCGTCCAGCATGTATTTCTTTCTTATTAATATATATATATTAGTTTCCTTTTTCAAAAAAAAAACAATTTATTAGCCTTTACCAAAGTTAAAAACAGGGAAAGCAACATAGTGTAGGATCCAAAATCCCCACCTCAAGGAGATCATTCAATTCACCCAAAAGATAAGCATCTTCCAATTATAATTGGTTTCTCACAAATAAAAAGGAACATACCGGATAAACAAACTAACTGTAAACTACAAATGAGGACCCAACCAAATCGTATCATATAAAAATCTGCAGCTGGCATGCATTGATTACCAAAACTAGAATAACTTTTGTACAAGAGATGAATATATAGTGAAAAAGATAAAAAAGAGTCTTGAAGACAGGCAATAGAAGCATAATTACATACACTGCATATGCCACAAATTGCCAGAGAAGCTTCCAGACAATTGAGAAGATCTTTCTGTTTTTCCCTTGGAAGTTTCTTTGCCATTTGTATAGAGGAACTCCAAACAGAATTAGAATCATATCCTCTTACCAGAAGAGGGTGATCACAAGCCTGTCTTAGGCGTAAAAGCATCAATAAAATGTTGACATAATTTTGCTTGACAGTCCCCGCCTCAGCATAAACCTGGGAAATAATATAAATTCATATTAAAGTGGATAACCCTAGAGCCCAAATCTACTTCATTACAAGTGAATGACATTTTCTCAACTACATTACAGCTAAAAATAATTAATTAGAACATGAAAACATAAAAAATAATACTTCAATTGCAGGAAAATTGCTCATAAATTAAGATGAAAACTGAACCCAGTAAAATAGACAGTACCTTGAATTGTGCACGTGAGTCGGCCTCCAGTTTTGAATAGAAGTCTCTTTCCTCCTTCGAGAAATCAACCTTCTTCAGTTCAACAGATTTTGGAGGCAAAGTAATAATTGGTTGGCCATCAAGCAGAGTGCCTGCAGAAACCATGTACAATTAAGCGGTTCATTTGGCAGATTTTTTGGTAAAACTGCCGTAATTGCAGTCTATAGTTACAAAAATCTAAAACTCACAAGTATCAATGATGAACTAGTTAAAAAGTCCTAATAAAAGGAAAAGTTTTTAATATTCTGACCAACAAAACAAAAACATCTAGAATTCAGAAGTGACTTCAGGAGTCTAAAAACTTGTGACTAATTTCTCAGGAACAAGAATTGAAGTTGCTCCTTGACAAAAGACGCAAAACTTAAAACAAATTACCTTGAATGAGACAAAGAAAAAGGATGTTTCTAACAATTATTCTAAAAAGAAAAGTGGAAAAGTATTGGGAGAAAAAAAAAATCTATCAGCTATCCAGAATATGTGTTGAGTCACATGGAAATGAACAGTTTTTCGGGAAGAAGAAAAGACTGGGCACTATTACAACACAATAAATGTCAGATAAGAGAAAGAGGAGTTTAGTTAAAACCTCAGTTAAAACCTCAGGATACAACAAAGCCAATCCAATCTGCATCTGTGCAAGTATTCTTACCTCTCCAGGGTTTTAAGAACCCACATTATGGCTCAAATCTCAAGCTAGCAACAACTAATGTTTTTTCAAGGTTAGACATTAAATTTCTATGAGATCTCAAGTAGAAATCTTCCACTGTTAGGAATCAATGGAAACATGTTGTGAAGAAGTGTCTGGAAGAACAATAAAGAAATTCAAGATCCCACCCAAGCCATAGGAAATGATAGTCAACAGGATAGGAATCAAATTCAGAAAAACTAAGGTTGCATCTGGTTTGTGATTTCAATGCCATTTTCTGAATTCAACAATTGGGAATATAAAAAAGAAACATGTTTGGTCAGTTGAAATCCAAAAACATTTTTCTCAAACTTTACGAAGAAAAATGTTCTCAGGAAATGATGAAGCATCATTTTTCAAATTTTCACTATCCAGATTATATTCTAGCATCATGATGCAAATACAGCCTAAGACAAAGCACAGATTGGCAAGGAACTTCAAATGATCATAAGACTGTAAAGATAAGTTTAGTCAATAGCTGTTAACTTCTTTTTTTTTTTTGTTAAATTGGGGGCATCTACGCCATCGACCTGCCCCAACGATGGGGCAGGTCGATGCCACATCACTGCACTGGCAGTGGATTGGCCAATAGCTGTTAACTTCACGACTGATACACAAACCTTGCATTGTTCAAAATCACTCACAAAAAGAGAAAATCACTAATGCAATCCACGGAAGAAACTGATGCACTTAGATTTACTAGGTAGTCTTTGGCATCACCTTTTGTGCGACGTAGCATTATAGTTTTCAAGACAAGTTGAAGCTTTTTGTATCCATTAGTTGGGTTCCTAGTAATTGGAACCTTTATCATAGAGCAGAATGACTTATACACAGCATATGGGTCATATCTGAGAAATCTGAAATAACTATAAAGATCATCAACTGCATTCTGGATGGGTGTTCCAGACAAGCACCACCTTCTTTTAGCTCTAAGTCCCCAGCAAGCCCTAGCAACTTGGGTTCTATGGTTCTTAATGCTCTGAGCTTCATCCAATACTACTCTAAACCATCCAACCCTTGCAAGCGGCCGAGCTACAGCCTCAAGCAAAGCATTATCCACTCCCTTCTTATTCTTCCCACTTTTCTTATCAGAACCTGGGGCATATTTTCTTTTTCTACTAGAAGAAAATTCCACAGACACTGCACTAGGACCTTCTTGCTTCCCTTTGTCATCATCATCTTTGTCAACAAGTGGTTGCTTTGGGACCTCCAAGCTTACAATGGAATATGTTGTCAGAACAACATCATACTTGGTCAGTTCCAAAGGATCTTTTGTCCGATTGCTTCCATGATACACTAGAACAGAGAGATTAGCGTCCCTTGTTACCTTATTATGCAGTTCATCAGCCCATTGCCGAAGAACACTTGTAGGACAAACAATTAGGGTTCCAGCAGCTGGCCTCCCCTTTGTAGGCATAATAACATTCTTATCATTCTTCAACAAACCTCCATTCATAATGACATGACCAGAATCTCCATCTTGTTTGCTTCCATCAAGCTGACAAATCCCATTATCATCATCATCATCATCCAAGTTCAAAGCTTCCGAATTATCTCTCTTCAGAGACATGGAACTCATCTTAGCCGATGGAGGTCTTTCTTTAAGTATAAGTGCAATAGTTGATATTGTCTTTCCCAGTCCCTGCAAGAAAACATCACCCCTGAAATAAGTCATCAGCAGCAGAAGACTAACCATACGGCCTCAACGTGTTCTCAATAATGCAACAAGGACAGGAGAATGCATGTAGGTGCTCGACATAGTTATCATAATGATGTCAGTGCCCTGAACAAACCAAAACACCAGCACATCCACGAAGATTTCCATCTAACATAGTTAACATGGAAGCCATTATTTTAAATCGTCTAAACAACAAAACTTAAGAAAACCTTCACAGTATATGATTAACATATAAGACGATTCAACCATCAAAAGGATACGTTTAATGTGTTAATAAGAGGCTCCAATCTAATGACTAGCAATAAAAAGTCCTATGTTGTGCCATGTCCATTTTATGCAGGATTCAACAAAGAAAGGATTAACTTAAAACTAGACAATTGACCTGATCATCTGCAAGAATTCCTCCTGAACAATGCAAGCTGGCTGTCTCCTTCTGCGTCATCCACGACAAAGCAATTCGCTGTCAAGAAATACTTACATTAGTGAGATACTAATTGGACAGCATAGGAAACTGAATTGTCTAAAATAATCAGTAATGGCAATGCTCTGTATTTGATATGCCATTTTTAGAATATATTATTGCATATGTCCACAATGATCCATTAAAAAATTGTATAAGCTAAAAGTAGTTGAAATTGAATCATTAAATCATTAAGGGGCATGATTTAGATTTCCGTTGCTAGAATTGTTCTTACTTATAGATTTGGGACAGATAATTTCAGTACCTGAGTTTACAAAGTTTCTAACCATGAAATCACTCAAACAATATAGAATTTTGGATTAAAATTATTTTAAAAAATTAACTTCAGGTTTTAAAAAGCATAAGGCATATTTGAGGTGATTTGCCTCTACGAGGTGAGGCGTAAGCCTAAAATTTGTTTAGAAAATAAATAAATCAATAATAAAACTTATAAAAAATAAATAAAAACTAAAGGTATCAATAATTGAAGTAGAAAAGGCTAAAATAAACAAAAAAAAGAACACTTGGTTCACTTTTCTAATATACTAATTATCTTAGTGCCATTAACATTTTCAAAAATAAGTGAGCACAAACCATAGCTTTTTAAATTTTAATTTATTAAAAGCAGGACAAACAGAAAGCCTGCAAAAATATTAGGTCATTGTCATTCTTTCCATTCTTTTAGTTTACACAAACTGAAATAAGAATACTTTGGCAAAAGTTTCAAATTTTAAGAATAGTGTTTATAACAGCAATAAGTTGTTAACAAGATAAAGTATAAGTTTTCAAATGGGGCCCTTCAATGATGACCTCAGCCCAACAAATTAGTGCATGCTTATGTTTATCTCAATTAAAAGAGAATTAACTCAAAACAAATTAAATGATTGGTTTTAGTGATTAAAAGCTATAAACATAAATTTTTATTTTGGATTTCTTTTTTTTTTAAATTCAAAAAAAAATAAAAAAGGAACACTAGTTGAGGCCTAAGCCTCAAGGTTTATGCCTCAAATAATGACATTGAGGCTTAAACCTCAAGGTCTTTCCCGAGCATCTCACCTTAAGGCATAATCCTCAAACATTTTTTAAAACGATGCCTGTACTTCTGAACTTCATATGATTTTTTTTTTTTTTTTTTAAGTTTGATCAGATTATCTCAGCAAGTGGATTTAGCAAAGTTTCAACCCACAAAAGCAGTAACAGAATATAGAATTTGAATTAAAAATTAAAAAAATTTACTTGCACACTATTTCAACTCCATGTTAGACAATCATGTAAATAAAATAAAACAAACATTAAAACAAATCCATACCTGGTGTCTTAAAAGGGAAACAGCCAAGACACCTTCAGGTGGAGCAGCCTCAGCCTTTGGCTGAGAAAGACCCTGTTATCCATTTAACCTCAGTTCCAACTTTCGACAAATTTTTACAGAACCAAATACATGTCCTAGGAGCATAATGTGATTTAAAATACAGAAAAAAGAGGACTACCTTCACGTCATAATCAAAGAATAAAGATAATGAAACAAAATGCAACTGAGTACTGACAAATAAATGGTCATTATACAAATTTGATTTTAAGAGACAAACAAGAGAGAAAATAACACAAATAAAAACAATACAATTTGGTCCTAAGCATTGAAATAAGATTAAAGCCACTTGCCCCCCAATATAATGTTCCCAACTCCCAATCCACCATGATAAATATCTTTGCACACCCTTTACCATCTAAGTGAGAGTCGTGCTCCTCATCTTCATTCTTCCAAAGGAATCTTCTCATGACTCTCTCTCTCTCTTTCTATGGCCACCCTAACTAGAATCTAGAAGATAGAAAGATAGTAGGTCGGATATAGGAGGTTGGAATTGCCTCCAAAACAACTTTTAGCAATGACAACCTTCTACCCCTAAATAAATAGCTGCTCCTCCAACGTACTACTCTTTTCTTAATCACTTGGATGATTGGCTCCCAAAAACAAATGCTTTTCAGGATTCCCTCCTAGTAGCAAACCTAAATAGGTCGTCGGCTACTTTCTTATGGACACCTTCATTTCTACTGCGAATCTACTTACTTGGTCCAAGGGGATATCGACACCTAGCAGCTGGCTTTTGGCATCAAAAAGCAGAAGCTCCAGAGAACCTTTATTGTCATATATCTACTACCTTGGTCATTCTTAATGAACATGAGGCAATCATCGACAAACTAAGTATGTGTTATATGAATCTTCTCCTTGCCTGGATAAAAAGCCTTCCATTCTTTGTAACTCTTTCCACGAGTCTTGTGAAAGCATATGTCACCAAGGTATACAAACATGGAGACATTGGATCCCCCTACCACTACCCCTAGTGCCTCTAATTTTTCCCCTAGGACGCCCATTTATGAAGGTTGAATATTATATTGAGGACAAGCAAGCTTTTATCCATATTCTTCATTTCTCTGCAAATCCCTTCTTCCGCAAGATGAAATCCAAGAAACCCCATCTGACTTAATCATAAGCCTTCAGCAATCTACTTTCAATAGACGGTCTTCTTTCTTGTTTACTCAATACTCCTCAACAGCTTCATTGGCTATCATTACCACATCCATGATTTGTCTATCCTTAATAAATGTCATGTGCGTCTCTTCTATTGTGTACTATAACTTCCTTAATTTGTTGGGAAGTGATTTGGCAATGATCTTGTAAAAGCTAGCGGATAGGCTAATTGGCCTAAAGTCCTCCGCCTTTACTGAGTTTACCTTCTTTGCGATAAAGAAAATATAAGTCTCATTCACTATCATATTAACAACCACATCTCCATGGACTTCATTAAAACAAGCCATACTGTCTCCCTTGATAATATTCCACTCCTTTTGCATAAAGGCTATAGTAAAGCCATCGGGCCCCAAAGCATTTCCCCCTTCATGGCTGAACACAGCTTCTGTTATTTCTTCCTCATTTGTCTTTCCAACCACTCTTTCGCTCCTCCGAACTAACATTCCACTCTAGGCCTTCCACCCCCCCAAATTTTGCTATTTTTCTCCACGAATAGGTCTTTGAAGTACCCCAAGAGGATATTTTAAATCTCCTCCTTATCTATTATCCTTATTCTTCATTTTTGAAATGGTGGCTCTAGATTTCAAAGATTGAGAATTTTGTGAAAGTATTTAAAGTTGAAATCCCCTTTGCCCGTTTAACTTACTTTCTATCTAGCTATTCTTTCTAAGCAGCAATCATTTTGTGGATTTCTTCAATGATCTCCTTTCTTTTGTTGAACATTGATTCCTGAATATCCCCCTACTCTATTGGTGCATCCAGATTCATCAATTCCTTGTTCAAGCTATCCCTCCTTACACTATATTGTCATCTTAGCCCTTTACTCCAATGCTTCAACCTTTCTTTGATTCCGTTCAGCTTCTTCATGAATTTATAACCCTCCAATTCACTTATTAGAACTTCAGTCCATCCTTGTTGGAATATTTTTCTAAAGTTTGGGAAGTTTAGCCATTCATTTTCAAATCTAAATGGCAATGACCCCAACTTGACATTGTTGTATCCAACAACATAGGCCAATGGTCTGATGTAATCCTTTTCAAGCCCAATACTTTTTGTTGTTTAAACTCTACCTCACATTACGAGTTAAACACGAATCTGTCAAGCTTTGACATGGTTGGTGGTACGCAGCCATTGTTCCGAGTGAACTGCATGTTTATCAAGTCTGTTTCCTATAGATTGAGCTCTTGAATAAGGTCTTCGACTTGCCTCATCTATTTTTTTTTTTTAAAGAAAGGATTCTAGAAATATATTGATACAATAAAAGAGACACTTGCTAGATGAGGTATCTAGACAAGTACCGTTACAAAGAGTCATCAATCTGATGTTGGATCTGTAATCAGGCATCTCCCCATCCTCCTAACTGCACTAAAATCTCCTCCCAGACACTACGGGCCTTTAATATAAAGTAAGTATAAGTACAAATATGGATGAAAAGTCACTAAAGATTGAAAGCCATACCAAAAGTGGACGAGAATGGAGGAGTGCTTTTGAAGTACTATGTGCTTGATAAACTGCATTAAAGTTGAAAGTAAGTTTTTTTAAAACACGCTATTAAGCCACTCATGTTATGTGGAATTGAGTGTTAAGCAATGAAGAAGCAACATCTGAACAAGTAAGTTTGATGAAAAATATGTATGTTAGGATGGATACATTCTACTATCTTCATAATATGTAACCTATTTGCGGATATCTTATCCGGCATTTTATGTACTACTTTTTACATTAAAAATATAGTTTTTATTACAAAAAAAAAAAAAAGATGGATATATTCAATGTAACCCCTTTTTCTACTTACAAATACTAGAGCCAAAGATTTTAAAGATTTTATTTCAGACATAGGAGAGATCCAAATTTAAAACTCTATGGTGGTATTTAGTAAGTCTAGTTACATCATGTATAAAAAGAAGCTCATCTTTAATAATTTTTTTTTTCTTTAATTTTTAACCTCTACATGAAATAGAAATATAAACCTTACGAGAAAAGCAAAAACAACAAAAAAAAAAAAAACGTTTATTTTAGTATAGTGTAAACCTCTACTATAATTAGAAGTTGGAGTTCAAATAGAAGTTAAGTAGAGTTACCAAACAACACCTAAACTTAAACTCCAAGTATTTTCTATTTGCACATTTCCTTCTTTTCCCAAGATGCTTCAGTTCAATAATTTGATCTTCATTAATTTATTGTTCCTTCTTGAAGTTCTATTGTCAGTTACAAAAAGTTACCAAAATTCCGAAAGTCAAAAACCTAAACGTCTTGGAGACTACATATATACACGTCAGCAAGCAAACTTTTAACACCAATTGTTTCTATGAATTTACTATCATGAGCATAACAAAACATAATGGAAAAGTTACTAGAAAGGATGAATGCTAAGAAATGGCACATATTATTATAGTATTTATTCATTAAATTTCAAATAATTTACCCTCTGACATTAAATTAAAAAATAATATTTAAGTATTTTGACTTACACTGTGTGCTCATTTCGTTTTTCGTTACATTTTATTACAACCAAAGCAATCAATACATCACACCCATGCCTTTAAGTGTTCGTTATAATCACATAAAAAAGTAAGCATATATTAATATGGCTCAAATTTTGGTTACATTTTTTTATTTCCATGTATAATCCTCCATTACGAATAAAATGAGAAAACAAATTTAGGTGATTGGGACTTTGGATGCATACAACAAAGACTTTTAGATCCTTCAGTTAAGAACGAGCAAGCTATTAACAATCCAAAATAATATAAAATATAGGAAGACCTAAAGTAACAAAGAAATGATTAAGTATAACTACTTTTAAGTCAGGGGTCGCTATTGATCAAGAAGAGTGGATGCAACAGACATATATATATATTGCCTTGAGATTTCACCAAGTTTTACACAAGCAACCACCTCAATTTATGTTTTTGAAACCTGGTCACTCAATCAAATGCATATCATGAATTCTAGTACAAATGTTGCATGGTAGACGCACTCAATCAAATGCATATCATGAATTCTAGTAGCTATGACTGTGACCTTCCAAAAGATCCATCACATTTGCTGTATAGTGTGTGTGCACTATGTAGCACCACGCCTTTAATGAAATATATTTCCGGCGTCACGGTAGAGGCACTCGATCAAATGCATATCATGAATTCTAGTACCTATGACTGTGACCTTCCAAAAGATCCATCACATTTGCCGTATAGTGTGTGTGCGCTATGTAGCACCACGCCTTTAATGAAATATATTTCCGGCGTCACGGTAATGTAATAAATATTCCATCTTCACATTTAATACTTAGTTGCATTGCAATACAGTCACTTAATTTCAGGTACAACTTCAGTAAGCGGGCAACTACACTACAATCTCATCACTATTTCCATCTTGATAATTCCAGTTTACCTTTGGCCTATTTAAATCTAATTTCATACTCCTTGGCAGTGTTGCTATTGACTTTCTCTAGCTCAATAAAGCTTCTGAGACAAGTTTCAATATTATCTATTGCACTATTTCTAAATTCCTGTCAAACATGATGTTTTTCATTTATATTTCATTGTTGAATTATCCACACATTTTTGTATCTTTGCTCTATCACTAACATGACTCGATATATATATATATATTCTCTTGTCAACCCCAAAACAAGCTATGGTAAATATTTGCAAAACTAAATCTAAAGAAGTTCAAAAGAAAAAAAACCAGGGACTCAAACTACAGAAATTTCAGGGACAGAATCTCCTGTGTATCAAACTGGGACTTTCAAACACTTTCAGATCAATTGTAACAGAGGTCTGTATGTAATTAACAAGAGTAGAAGAGCATATTTCTACATTTTTAGCAACAACTGCTCATTAGCATTATATGCAGAATTAATATGCAAGCAATAAAAGAGCCAAGTTCAAAGTTATCACCTGCAATGCAGCTCGAAAAGTCAGTCTTTCATCATTTATCTTAGGTCTTGTGCCTCCCATTCCTGTCTGATGATGAGGGTTATTAACTGCAGAAGGTTGCGAAGTACTACCGGACCTTCCATGTAGAACAACAGGAAACGACTTTCCATCTGGTGCTATGGAAGGTGGTCGTCTAGGACCACTGATATCTTCAAGGATGCATATATCCGCATCAGCATCAGCATCAACATCAATATGGGAACTGCAAATTGACCTACTACCCCAAACTTCACCGGTGAGTTTTGCAGCTTGCAATGTCATGCTTCTATGCAGAATCAATTTATCATCTTGTTCATCCTTAATCCCAAGAGTTGGTTTCTTTTTTGCATGAAACTGAATATGCATCAGATCACTTGAGGCATGATCAGCACCAAAAGCAGAAATATCACTAACTGGAGAGCCTGTGTCTGCTACAGGTACATCCATGAAATTTGAAGAATGAGAAGAAAAGCTCTTACTCTTAGATGCAAGTAGCTTGTCATGTCTGCCATCCTCTATGCAAACTATTTCCCCTTTGCTCCACACAAGGGATGGAATGCCAACCAATGATTGGCTGGAATTAATGGCAGAAGTTTTTTCATCCGTGTCAAAAGAATTCTTCTGTATTGGAGAGGAAGGAGACCCATCCTCCCACTTGAAACTTGTACCCTGGCAGCTACCTATACTAGTACAGTCCACCAGAGTTGACTCCTGGAGAGATGCCCCAGTTAATGCTTCCCCTACATCATCCTTTTCATAAGCCATGTTTTCTCTTTTACTTATTAAAGCAGGAAAAACAAAAGTATGAGGCGGGAATTGCTTAGAAGGGTCAGAAAAAGGTTCATTATCAACCACAGAACCAAAGTGTGAACATGCTTCTGAATAATAATTGCTAGATTCACAATGAACACCAGAAACCTCAGAGTCATTATTAAAATCAGACTGGGTTACATTTTGGAGTGCCATTTCTACACTCCTGGAGGGTCCCTCATTTCTTGTTGTACACGGATCTCTTTTGCATGTTTCTAAGTCATTCATACAACTTTCACTTAGAGTAGTATGGTTGGCAGAATCCACCATAAGATTCACTGTAAGATGTGAAGCCACTGCAACTTGTAAGAAACATAGTTTATAATGCTACAACCGAATCAGTCGTTAGAAAAATTTTTAAAAATAAAAAAAGAAAAGGAATTGCACAAGTATTGCACTTGCAAACATCAGCAATAACAGATCAATTTCTACGCATGGGCATACGCAAGCAAGAATCATATATGAGACATCAATACCTACATTTTGGTTGAGAATCTCCTCCATCGTGCTTGAATTCAAAACCAGTTTCACTCTTTAATTGCATGAAGTCCATATAATCTGCACGACTTGAAGCATGATTAGCATGTCCAGCAACAAAATTTAACGCCATGCTATATTTTGGAACACAGTCCAGTAACATTTTACTATCAGCATTGCTATGTAAATGAGCATTTATGGAACTTCCAACCCTCTCCCTGGGGCTACCCATGAAATGCTCTGCATATGATGTTGACCACTCTGCAAGACTCACAGAGCTATGAAGTGGGGATTCAGTCAGCTGTACAGTTTCCGGCTTTTCATGCTCAACTGTGTCAGAATTATCTGGAAAGTCAGAAAAGCACCATGAGCCCATCCTTGGTCTAAATTCTGAGGGCTCTTGGTAATTTGAATGATGCCACATAGGGTTTCTACATGGTTCAGCTACAAATGGAGCAAGTTCTCAGGTTCTTTAACACCAGGAAACAAAAGAACATAACAATTTAAAGCATGACAGAGCTCGACTTTCATCTCACAAACAATATATCATATAAACACCTCATTTTTTTTTTTTTTTTTGGTTTAAAAAAATGAAGTGATGTGAAGACAGTAATTGCAATTTGCAACAGGAGAATGATATATAAGAATCAGCTTACCATTTTGAGGTTGGGAGGATCTCACATGGTTGACTTCAACATGAGGCACTTCAGCTTGGAAATGATCACTTAATAGGTACTCTGAATTATTCTGTAAGTCGAAAAACATACAATTCAACATCCAACAAAGGAATGAAACTCAAAAGCTTAAAAATGCTGATTAATTTGACAGATACGGATAAAAATTCAGATCTTAAGAACAAAAGGCACATTTGATCATAAATGTTTTTAACATTTACTGAGCCGTGGAATTACTAAAGGTGATTTCTTCATTGCTCAATCAACGGTCTGCAGATCTGATTTCCAATCTGATCCCAACTACTTCTCTTCTACTCAACAAAGCCCCTCTAACCAACTACATCAGGTTGATTACATCAAAATATGCATCCTCCACTCCACTCTATTAAAAAGTCAACACTTATATTACAAGTAGTTATATCTTCCTCAATTATCACTAATTGGAGTGCCTATGTCTTCCACTACCTCTATTGTTACAAAAAATAAATAGTTGATTACTCTTTCTAATTAGTGAATTCATATATATATACACACACATCACGTACACACACACACACACACACACACACACACACACACA
>JAJIYU010004553.1:0-24077 GCA_030144865.1 Tinospora cordifolia
GTTATCTGGATGAAGAAATATATGTTTTTGTGTAAATTGATTGTGACTATCAGGTGATTTGAATTGGTGACATGTTGTATTTTTAGAGGAGACTCTGTCAAAAATTTTAAGAAAATTGGTAATTGGTTGGGAAGGCTTACAGGGTTTTCTGACATGTCAGGGTTCTAACATGTTTGAGAATTCTGTGTCAGTCGTGACGTCACCTGAGAAGGGTTCACGACAGTATATATAATTAACTTTTGTATAAAAAAGAAATTCTACTGTACTTATTTGTTCTAGTTGTTTCCGCATTTATTAAGATTACTCTGATAGTGTTATATATGGTGTTGTAAAAAGGCTTAACAGTGTTTTGGGCAAGCTCAGCTTTGGAATGGGTTTGTCAAAACACTGTGTCGGTCGGTTCGTCCTTCTCCCTAAGGAAGGGGTCCTGATAATGTTGGTATCAGAGCCCAAGGTTTTCCAATTTAAATAATAACAATTGGTATTAACCTAGAGAACCTCAGAGTAATTGTGAAAGTTAGGAAAATCCTAGAAATGACTTAGAGTAGCATAGCGGAATTATGGACGAAAACTTTCTAGCTTCTGATTGGCAGGAAGAGGAACCGAGTGAGAATGGCCATATCATGAGGGGAATTTGACTATCATTGGGAGTTAGTGAGTTTTAAGATTTAGAACTTGAACTTAGGTGATTAGAGAATTACTTGGAAGTAGTTATCTTAATGTGTAGTTATCTTTTGTTATAATCACTAAAAGTTGTGGTCTGCTTAATTTGGGAAAATAATGAAAATTGAATGTTTTATGCAGACCACGATGCCTCCTCGACGTGGGAAACCGCGTAGGATCCCGGATCCGGTGCCACCACCCCCACCTCTGGTTCAGCCTGAGCAGGATCCCATCCAGAGGCTTGAGGCTATGATCAGGGCATCTACTAAGGCTACTTAGGCCCAGACAGCCTTGTTGAGAGTGAGATTGGATAGGATGGAGGTTGAGAGATAGAAGGCTGAGTTAGTAGCACCCCCTGTACCAATTGTACCTGAAAGAGTTCTAGACCATGCAGAGGTAGCTCTGGTGAGACAGGGAGATGAAGCTATTCATGATCGCCTTCTGAAGAGGTTTCTGGATTTGAGACCCAAGGAGTTTCATGGGGGTCTGAGTTTAGACGTAGCGGAGAATTGGCTTTGCAACATTGAGAAGAACGCTAAGACGTTGAAGTTGTCAGAGGAAAACCAGGTGTTATTTGCTACACATATGCTTTAGGATGAGGCCGCGATCTGGTGAAAGGCCACTCGGACTATAGAGGGTCAAATTACTACATGGGCCCATTTTCGAGAATTATTCTTGACCGTTTATGTTCCTGAGACAGTAAGGGAACACAAGAAAGTGGAGTTTCTGACCCTACGACAGGAGGACAATTTCAGTACAAGAGTATACCCACAGATTTCTTCGACTGGAGGCGTATGCACCTAAGTTAGTAGGTAACCCGAGGGAGAGAGCAGGATTCTTTCGTCGAGGGCTGAGGACTAATATTAGGCGGGCGACATCGACAGCTACTGAGGCTACTCTTGAGACCATTCAGAGGCAGGCGCTACAGTTCGAGATGGATGGGAGAAATGAGCGTCCGATGGTCCAGATAGTAAAGGGTGCCACAGTACAGCCGCAGTAGCAGTTACAACTCCAGTCATTGACTCCAGGAGGTTATCGAGGTGGAGCTCGAGCAGTTAGATACCCGAAAAAGAGGAAGTACTTGGGAGGACAGTCCAGAGGGAGCAGAGTCAGCCATCTTCCTTAGTCCCGATTGCTGTCACCCCAATTCAGACATATCAGCCGGTGGGACAACCACTAACTCAGTATGGGGCTCGAGGTAGAGGTCAAGGAAGGGGCCGAGATTTAGGACATAGAGGTTATGGGCCAACCCAGACATACCAGGCTATGTAGGGACGTCGGTTTATATGTTATCAGTGTGGTCAGCCAGGCCACAGACGATATGAGTGCCCTATGCTTGTTCCAGCTTCCAGTGTACCCACCACTACTGTTACTCGAGGGAGAGCATAGGCCATCACACAGCCTAATCCAGAGGCTACCACGACCTTAGTAGAAGGTATTGTTTCTATTTTAGATTCTACCTTCTATGTGTTGATTGATGTTGGATCTACTTTATCATTTATCTCTAGACCCGCCGTAGACATATTGGGATTTAAACCCCTTAGGTTACCCACGTGACTCATGTTGTGTACTGCAGCCGGGGAACGTATTTACCCTAACTTGATTTGTGAGGGTTGCGTGTTGAGGTTGGGTGACTTGGAGACCATTGTTGACCATTGTTGAGTTCCTAGAGTTTGATGCTATACTAGGAATGGACTGGCAAGCCGCGTACCATGCACACGTCGATTGTTTTTCCAAGAGGGTCGTATTTCAGATACCAGGGCAACCTGTTATTATTTTTCAGGGTAGTGCCTCTAATAGATCGAGAACCCGCGGTAGAATGGCGACTCAGTATGAGATTGATACTTTAACTGTTCTAACCACCATAGATGAGGGACCTTTGCGAGCAAGTATTGATGAGATTCCTATTGTTAGAGATTTTCCTTATGTGTTTCCTGAGGATTTACCCGGCTTGCCTCCTAAGCGGGAAATTGATTTCATTATTGAGGTTATTCCAGGGACACAGCCCATTTCGATCCCTCCTTATTGAATGGCGCCTAAGGAATTGCAGGAATTGAAAGTCTAGCTAGAGGAACTGATGAGTAAGGGTTTTATTACCCCTAGCGTGTCACCTTGGGGTGCTCCAGTGCTGTTTGTGAAAAAGAAAGATGGGAGCCTCCGGTTGTGTATCGACTATCGCCAATTGAACAAGGTGACACTGAAGAATAAGTACCCTCTTCCCCACATTGATGATTTGTTTGACCAGCTCAGAGGTGCCACTGTTTTCTCAAAGATAGATCTAAGATTCGGGTACCATCAGCTGAGGGTCAGGGAGGAAGATGTACCAAAGACGGCCTTTCGGACTCGTTATGGGCACTATGAGTTCCTAGTCATACCATTTGGCATGACAAATGCCCCTGCGATGTTCATGGACCTGATGCAGAGAGTGTTTCGTCCCGATCTTGACTCCTTTCCCATTATCTTTATTGATGACATTCTCTTTTACTCGAAGACTAGGGAGGAACACGCCGAGCATTTGAGGATTGCACTGCAGACTCTTCGAGATCACCGTCTATATCTAAGTATAGCAAGTGCGAGTTCTGGTTGACAGAGGTCCGATTTTTAGGCCATGTGGTAGGAGCCGATGGTGTTTATGTTGATCCGGCAAAGGTCGAAACTATTATTAGTTGGTCGAGACCTACCACAGTGACGGAGATCCGTAGCTTTCTGGGTTTGGCAGGTTATTATCGCAGATTTGTGCAGAATTTTTCAAGGATTGCTGCACCTATGACGAAACTTACCCAGAAGGACGTGCCATTCATATGGACAGATAAGTGTGAAGAGGTTTTTCTTGAGCTGAAGCGTTATTTAACATCTACACTAGTACTTGTGTTACCTGAACCCGGCCGTGAGTTGGTGATCTATACGGATGCATGTGGGACAGGCCTTGGGTGTGTGTTGATGCAAGGAGACCTGGTGATTTCTTATGCCTCACGACAGTTGAAGGTACATGAAAGAAATTACCCTGTCCATGATTTAGAGCTGGCAGCAGTGGTGTTTGCGCTCAAGATTTGGCAACACTATCTATATGGTGAGCGTTTTACACTTTATTCAGATCACAAGAGCCTCAAGTACTTGTTTTCTCAAAGAGATTTGAATATGAGGCAGAGGAGAAGAATGGAGCTTCTTAAGGATTATGACTTTACCATTAAGTATCATCTTGGGAAAACCAATGTAGTGGCTGACGCATTGAGTAGAGTACGGGTCGAGACAGCTTGTGTGGCTAAACATATGTCTCAGGAGTGGAGGATGATTGATTATGTGACAGTGATGAGTATTCACGAAACTTCGACCGAGACCAGAGTCAGTACACAGATGAGAGCCCGGCCGGTGCTGCTTACTGAGATCATGGAAGTACAGAGACGACACTTCTCGTGTGGGGTGGTCGATTGACAGTGATGGTGCACTGAGGTTTAGGGGACGATTGTGGGTACCAGATGACCCTTACCTGAGACAGGGAGTATTAGCAGAGTTGCATCGCTCGAGGTATACCGTTCATCCAGGCACCAATAAGATGTATCATGATGCTCGACGTACTTATTGGTGGTCGGGGATGAAGCAGGATATTGCAGTCTTTGTGCAGAGATGTGACACGTGCCAACAGATTAAGGCTGAGCACCAGAGACCCGGTAGTTTATTACAGCCCTTGGCTATTCCTGAGTGGAAATGGGAGCACATTACTATGAATTTTGTGATGGGATTACCCCGGACTCAGCAGAGACACGACACTATTTGGGTTATTGTTGATAGACTGACTAAGTCTGCTCATTTTCTCCCGATTCATACTATAGATTCAGTTGAGAAGCTGAGTCGATTAAATATCCGAGAGATTGTGAAATTACATGGGGTCCCAATGTCCATTGTGTCTGATAGAGATGCTCGGTTTACATCCCATTTTTGGCAAAGCTTGCAGAGACAGTTAGGGACTAGAGTAAACTTGAGCACAGCTTTCCATCCACAGACTGATGGTCAGTCAGAGAGAGTGATCCAGACTCTAGAGAATATGCTCCGTGCATGTGTTATTGATTTTGGTGGTAGCTGGGAGGATCATTTAGCATTATGTGAGTTTGCTTATAATAACAGCTACCAGGCGAGTATCGACATGGCACCATTCGAGGCATTATATGGTCGACCTTGTTGGTCGCCAGCTTGTTGGGCCGAGGTTGGTGACATAGCAATTTTGGGCCCTGCTTTTTTACAGGAGCAGACCGAGAAAATCCAACAAATCCGTCAGAACATGAAGGCAGCTCAAGATCGACAGAAGAGTTATGCAGATAACTGGAGAAAGATCCTTGAGTTTGATGTTGGTAATCATGTACTACTTCGAATTTCTCCTCGGAAGGGGCAGACTCGTTTTGGTGTTTCAGGAAAACTCGCTCCGAGATACATTAGACCTTTCGAGATCCTCGAGAGAATAGGTCCTATGGCTTACCGATTGGCATTGCCACCTCAGCTAGCAGGAGTACATAATGTATTTCATGTGTCAATATTGAGGAAGTACTACCCTGATCCCTTGCACGTGATTGATTGGAGACATGTTGAGTTGCGAGAGGATTGTTTATATGATGAGACTCAGGTAGCTATCATTGATCATACTGTGAAGAGACTATACAACAAGGAGATACCTATGGTACGTGTACGTTGGCAGTTTCGCGGTGTTGAGCAGGACACATGGGAGCGAGAGGACTACATGGCCAGTCATTTCCCTAAGATTATGAGAGTCGCTTCTTGATTTTTATTATTGTAGTAAATTTCAAAGACGAAATTTGTTCTAAGGAGGGAAGATTGTAACAACTCGTATTTTTGGGACATTCAGTCGACAGGTTCGACATGTATTTTTTGTACCAATTAATGAATTATAAATGAGAAATACATGATTATACAAAAATACGAAATTTTTGGCAATGGTATTAGTCAATATGTGTATTAAATGGTAATACATGATTTTTTGTGAAAGTATTAAGTAATAAGTGTATTACTTGAGAAATTAGAATAAATAAATAATGATAATAATTATTTATTGGAGTTAAAAAAATGAATAAGATAAATTTATGTAATAAATTAAGTAATGCATTTACATATATATACATATATGTATTAATATGCAAGAATATAATAGAGAGGGATGTATTTTAATTAAATGGAAAAGTATATATATATATATATATATATATGTGCTTAGTTAGAAAATGAAATTATATATATAAATATATGTTGCTTGATAAATGAGGTGATGGATAAATCAAAATAATTAATAAAATAAATAAATAAAATAATAAGAGATAAAGCATCTTTGTTGGATAAAAGGAAAAAAATTAATTAATTAATTAGAAAAATAAATGATTATCTTGATAACTCATGTTAGATGGATAATTAAGAAAATAAAAAAATAATTAAATTAAATCATTATCATATTACTTGGATCAAGATAATGAAGAAAAATAATAATAATAAAAATCAAATTTAGGAGATAATGTGTGATGAGTCATAGGATAATGTTAATAGAAGATGAGGTTATCTTGATATTAAATGAGGTAGGGCCCACACTAACAAAAAAACTATAAATACCCCATCCCCTTCTGCTCATCTCATTCCACTTCCATTCCATCCGAGATTCCAAAAAAAAAAAAGGGGGCGAGAAAGAAGAGAGGAAATGGAAGAAAAGAAAGAAAAGAAAAAGGAGAAAAAAAAAAGAAAAAAAAAAGAAAAAGAAGGAAAAAAAAGAGGAACGAAAAAGAGGGGTCGCGCGCTTTGGGAATCCGACATTTCAGGTAAACCATTTTTTACTTCTTTTCAATTCCGAATTATTTTATAAATTGTGATTTACAGTTTTATAGTATAGTTTCAATAAATGTATTAGTTTAATGCACGACCGCAAAATTAGGGTATATTTTCCCTAAGAATGAAACTATACAATATATATATCATTGTGCTCAGATTTACAAGTAGAATGCAAATATATATATTATTTGTACCCTCGTGGACCGTAGGAAATTATATGGTAGTTGGAAGTCGACGCATAAGGAGGTATACCCATTAATACTGAAATTTTAGTCGGTGGGTACTAAAATGTCCAGAATGAAACTCTGAACTTAATAATACTGAAATTAGGATTTTTGGAGGTCAATGGACATATTAAATTCACGTTTATGCGATTTGAGGATTAATTAATAAAGATAGGAAAAAAATGTATATAGGGTAAAAATAATGGTAAATAATAGAAAAAATGTTATATAACATTGTATAACATTATAAAATACTTATTAGGGAAATATATAACATAGGAAATAATATTTATGTATTGACCCGCCAAATTTATAAAAGTGGCTGGTTATTGTGTACAAAAAGTGGGACACATGTCAACACTACATATTTGTAGTATTTTAAGTCAATATAAAGACTTAATTAACCTTGTTAACCACGTTGACCTTATCGATTTGACAGGTCGGCGGGGGTTAGGTTTAGATAGAATTGACCAAGTCAATCCTTTGATTGAGCCAAGTTTTATGTAGATATTAAGAAAGTAAGTTGATCACGCAAGATCATACATTAGTGGGATGCGACCGGTCACTAGAGGAGCACCAGGAGCTGAGCATCCTTGTGAGTAGTGTTTTCTAATTTATCACTTAACTTGTTATTCTATCATAAATGAAATGTTCTTACATATTGAAATGCATTTGTAATATTTAAATGTGATTTAAATGAAAATGTGCACCGAATATCTAGGTCCGGGTGTGGGTTAGGGTATTGAATGTGGTAGAGCATTGAGGGCGAGTGGCTATCGCATCCGGGGGTGCGGTTGGGCCAGGTCTATCAATTGAGGCTCCCCTTGATTATTTAGTAACCACCTAGCACAGAGTGCTCTGAGGGGGGTTCTGTGGGCCCATATTGGGGTCGTCACCTATATACCTAACCGTCGAGTTTCTTCCGCTCGAGTGGATTTATGTGTTTTCTACATTAAAACTGGTTTCAAAATGGAATGTGCACAACTGCATAGTGGATTTAGCATTCATTAACTGTTGCATTCATTCGCATTATTATTATTGTGCTTTTATACATTGCTTTTCTAGAATACTTGGTCTAAGTTATAGATTAAGTTACATTACTCACTGAGCCGTTGTGGACAAAATTGGCTCACTACTCTAACATTTCAAGTTCTTCTTCTGTGGATAAGGGGAAGAAGGTGGTCATTGCATGGAGCGCACCTCATTTACTTCAGTAGGTTTCCTCACGTGGTTTACTATTTTGAGAGTTAGTATAATGTATAGGAAGTGAGGAAAATATTGTAGACGTTTTGACTTAGGCATTCTGCTACTGCTACATTTAGGATAGTGTATATATAATTAACTTTTGTATAAAAAAAAAATTTCTACTATACTTATTTGTTCTAGTTGTTTCCACATTTATTAAGATTACTCTGATAGTGTTATATATGGTGTTGTGAAAAGGCTTAACAGTGTTTTGGGCAAGCTCAGCTTTGGAATGGGTTTGTCAGAACACTGTGCCGATCGGTTTGTCCTTCTCCCTAGGGAAGGGGTCCTGACAGGAATGTTGTCCAACTGAGAGTGGCTGCCCATGGACGTCCCTTACTATGTTTGAAAACTATAAATACTCCCCTTTATTGTTCACAAATCATTCATTCCAAGAGCAAGTGAAACGCCACTTATGTGCTCTCTCCTTATTCTTTCTCTTCCTCTTCTTGATGTCTCATTTTGTGCCTAAGGAAGGGTTTCTAGTTTCAAAGTTTTAGTGATCATTAGAGAGTGGTTTTGTGGAGGTTTCAAGTGACAAAAACATAGGGGAAATGCTGCTGGATTTTTGGAAAACATTTAAAGCTAAGGTGGAAGTTGTCTTCTTAAACTTTTTTTATATTTAAGCTATTAGCATGTCCCTTTCAATTGTTTTGTTTTTCTAAAAAATTTTAATGTTTGGTTTCAGTTTTATATTCCCATTAATGCAATGTTTCAAATTCATAAATGTTTAAGATCATGCCTATTTTTATGATCATTCATGGTAGTATCATGTTTAGGGATGAGTTCCAAGTTTGGGTGCATGATTTTGAATGATGAATGAGTTGTTTCATGTGCTCTTAAATTCTGAAATTTATTTTTCAGTTTATTGTATGATCTGGAAAATTATTATTATTTCTTGAACATGAGACCTAAGATGAGAAAAATAGTGATACAAACCACGTATCATCATAGTTGTTTAAGTAACACTATGGGTGTTCTCTTCTTATGATTAGTTCATGAGGTTTATAGCAACTAAGTGATTGGTTGGTGGGTTAAAATCCCTAAGCCCAAAGTCCAATGAAATAGACTAAGAAATGTCATATTTCACTTAAGGAGTCACTTAGTTGAGAACATCAACGGT
Source organism: Tinospora cordifolia (assembly GCA_030144865.1). Lineage (NCBI taxonomy): Eukaryota > Viridiplantae > Streptophyta > Magnoliopsida > Ranunculales > Menispermaceae > Tinospora > Tinospora cordifolia. The sequence goes on from JAJIYU010004553.1 coordinate 9,076, forward strand.
TGAAAAACTCTTTTGGTCTAAATTACAACTTACACAATCTGAATGCTTAAAACGCCCTAATGCTTGAAAGAGGTTGAAATATGTATGTGTTAATGTCTTGATTTTATTTTTAGGAATTTGAACTTGTGAAGAAGAATGTGGGACGCTTCCCTTTTAAAGTCATTTTATCCTAAAATTTTCTATGCAAGGCATGTTTGCCCACTTGTGTCTTTAATTCCACAGTAGACATTTTTATTTCTATGTACTCTTTTTTATGATTAAATAAAGAGTATGAATTTCTTTTTATCTCTTATAATGTAGCCTTGTATGCTTTTTTATTAAGGTATGGGATATTGGGATTAGAAGGAAAGTCAAGTGTGTGTTACTTGTAAAGTAACATCAGCCCAGCGCACCAACTGGTTAAGTCCATTGTCTAAATGGTTAAGTCCAATTAATAACACGGAGGTCGGGGTGTTACACATACGAAGAAGTGGCAATTAGGATCCTCGATCGCAAGACACAGAACCTGAGAATGAAAGATATTTCCTTAGTTAAAGTTCTCTAGAAACATCATAGAGTTGAGGAAGCCACCTGAGAGCTAGAAAGTAAAATGATGGCTAAGTATATACACTTTTTTACTAGAAATACCTAAGGAAATGGTACCTGAATGAGTGTATACAAATTTCGAGGATGAAATTCTTTTTAAGGAGAGTGGGTTGTAATACCCCAAAAAATTCGTACGAAATTGATTAAATGAAATAAATAAATATTGGTCCTTGAAAATTTTATGAAATTTTTAGGATACAAAATTGTGTATATTTTAAATTTAGCCAAAATGAGAAATAAAATTAATTGAGGGAAGCTTGTAGAAATTTAGTGTACAAATAAATATACAGAAAGGTTGGGTATTTAAATAAAAATATCAAATTAGAATAATTGTCAAATATTATAATATAGTTTAATATTTAACTAGAAATATAAAAACAAGTAAAATAAAGAATTAGAAAGATTTCTAAAATGAAATCAACTCAAAAGAATATACTAGCAACTTCTAAAATAATTGCTTACTAATATATGTGCTTGGAAAACAAATAAAATAGAGAATTAGAAATGTTTCTAAAATGAAATCAACTTAAAAGAATGTATTAGCAACTTATAAAATAATTACTTATTAATATATGTGCTTTAAAACTAGTAAAATAGAGAATTAGAAAGTTTCTAAAATAAAATCAATTCAAAAGAATATATTAACAACTTCTAAAATAATTGCTTACTAATATATGTGCTTGGAAAACAAGTAAAATAGAGAATTAGAAAGATTTTTAAAATCAAATCAACCTAAAAGAATGTATTAGCAACTTCTGAAACCATTATTTACTAATTCTTATGCATATGAAACAAATAAAATGGAAAGGGAAAGAATTTTAGAAAGGTTTCTACAATGACGACATCCCAAACTTAACAATTCATGCCCATTAGAGTTCTACATAAACCCAAGCATGAGCATGATTCTCTTCATCCCAAAGTAAGGGATAATAAGATCCCTCTTACTTTCTCTAGCTTCTTTCTTAGCACCTCTTTTCAATTCTTAAGAGTTCTTGAGTGTAAAGTTTTTAGTTCAAAACAAGGTAGCAGTGATTTCAAAAGCCCCTCTTTACTAGTTAATATCATATTCATGCATGTTTTAAAATTTGTTTATCATAAATATTTTAATTTATTCCATTCACATGATTTAATTTTCAGTTTGATACATATGTCATGCTTAAGCATTCATAAAATCATGTCATGTTTGGTTTCCCATGCTTAGGCCAATTTTGAGATATGATGCATGTAAGTGATGTTTTTATGCGTTCATGATAATAACATGCTAGATTTTAGTTCTTTTATAATTTATGATTATGAGAATTCAAATAAAAGACTTTGATATTAAGAACCACGTACTATCATAGTAATCCAAAGGATGGTATACGTGTTCTTTACATATACTATATGTATATGAGTTGCATATATTGTGAATATGGGTGTAGCACAAAATACTTGGAATACGGGCAAGAGACCCTACGTCCAATGGAATGAGACATAAAGAATTGTCTTTCCACTCAAGGAGAGGTATTTTGAAAGGAACATCAAGGGATTGGACACCATTTCAGACTAAAATATAACTGAAAATGAGAAACCGTTTGAAACATCTAATGTATGCAACTGTTTGAATTTGAATGTGTTATTAGTTTGAATTAGTAACTTGATTGTTTTTAGAGTGATCTACTAGGTTATGTGCTCACCTTTCCTCTTTTATCTTTTCAGAGAATTGAATTACATGATGAAGCTTACTAAGGATTTAGATCGCTTATTTTTAAAAATTTTCTATTTTTATTTCTAATGTAAGGGCATGTTGCCCAAGTTTTGAATAAGTTAGACTTTTGCTAAAATTGTTTCTATTTTAGAGTTATGTACTCTCTTTCTTTTAATAATTTAAATTCAAGTTATGTATCTGTCTCATTTAATTCAAATAATGAATTAAGAAAAGGTTATTTATCTCTTTATGTTGTCTTATTAAGTTAAATTAAATAAATTGGGTTGTGTGCTCATAATATTCAATAAGAATTGGGATAAAGGAATTTAAAAAGCAAGTTTTGTACTTGTAATGTAATACCTGCTCGACCCACCTTATGGATAAATCCAATTGAAAGTCTTGGAGGTTGGGGTGTTACAGACATTCATAAGATAGCCTTCAAAACTCAATATAGGCATTTTGAGTTCACAGTGATGTCGTTTGGTTTGACCAACACACTGGCTGCATTCATGGACCTGATGAATAGAGTCTTCCAACAATATCTGGATCAATTCGTAGTGATATTTGTGGATGATATCCTAATCTACTCCAAATTAGAAGCTGAACACGTCGAACACTTGGAGATTATGTTGGGCACATTAAGGAGAAATGAGTTGTATGTTAAGTTCAGCAAGTGTGAGTTTTGGATGATGATGATCAAGTTTCTTCGCCATGTCATCTCAGTTGAAGGGATGTTAGTGGATCCAAATAAAGTGGAATCAGTAGTTAACAGGAAGCAACCAAAAACAGCGACAAAGATTAGAAGCTTCTTGGGTTTAGCAAGACACTATCGAAGATTTATCCAAGACTTCTCCAAGTTAGATGGGTCTATGACTAAGCTGACCAGGAAAGGAGAGAGTTCATCTGGGATGAGAAGTATGAGGAATCTTTGCAAGTGTTAAAGAAGAGGTTGACTTTACCTCCTATTTTAGTTACCCTTACTCATGGTGTTGGATACGTTATGTATACTAATGCCTCACAGAATGGATTAGGTGTTGAATTGATACAAGAGGGGAAAGTCATTGATTACGCCTCTTGACAACTGAAAATCCATGAAAAAAACTATCCTACGCATGATCTGGAATTAGTTGCTATATGTTTGCCTTAAAGATTTTGAGGCACTTTTTCTATGGAGAGAGGTTTGACCTGTTTTCAAATCATAAGAGCCTAAAGTATGTCTATACTCAAAAAGAGTTGAACCTTAGACAGCGAAGACGGATGGAGTCTCTAAAAGACTATGATTTTCAGCTACACTACCATCCAAAGAAGGCAAACGTTGTAGCTGATGCCCTCAATAGAAAGTTTGATAAGAAGAATGAGGAGAAAGGGCAAATGTATCATTCTCATTAGTGATTACAACTTGAGTATAACTTCAGATGGCAAGCAACCATACTTATGTGCAATGGTCTATCAATCAACTCTCTTATAGTAGATCAGAGATGAACAAAAACATGACAAGTGGATTGTGGAAATGAAAGAAGGTATCAAGCAAGGCAAACACACTAATTTCAAAATTGAGGCCAAAGGTACATTGAGACTTGGAGATAGAGTCTACGTACCAGAGAGTAGGCAAAATAGAAGGACTATACTAGATGACGCTCATCTGACTAAGTACAAAATACATTCAGGAGGCAATAAGATGTACCAAAACCTCAAGAAAACCTATTGGTGGAGAGGTATGAGAAGGGACGTAGTGAAATATATCTCTAAATGTTTAACTTGCCAGTAGGTAAAGGCTGAACACGGGAAACCCTAAAAAATGTTGCAACCATTTCTGATCCCAGAATAGAAGTGGGATAATATTGCAATAGATTTCGTAAGTGGCCTACCTAGGAACCAAAAGGGTGAAGACATCGTATGGGTGATTATAGATCATGTCACGAAGGTAACTCATTTCCTACCCCATCCGATCTATAGATATAATTGTATGTCAAGGAGATAGTGAGGCTACATGGTGTACCTAAGACCATCGTGTCAGATAGAGATTACAGGTTCACATCTGTAACACCCCAATTTTCGGCCGGACCTCCGTTCACGTGTTGCCTCATGTGTGGATCGTCGCCTGATGAAAATCGAGATGCTACTAAAATTTTCTTCTGTCAAAATATTTTCTCATACAAAATAGAAGAGTTAAAATCATTTTCTCGAAACCTTCGATAGGTTCCTTAATACAAGTCATCAATAATGCAGCAGATAATACTTTAAAACTATTCATTCAACCCAAAATCGTTAAACAAGGAAAGCCATTAAAAGATAAAACAATCAAAGTTAAACCAATGTAAATACATTAAAATAGTCCAGTAAAATACATAAAACATGACCTCCAAGTCACCTATCCCCGACGACCTCCCCATAAGGTGTCCAATCAGAGTGTGAGTCTTCTGACATAAGCCAACATACTCTACATCCAAGTGTACCTGAAAATAAAGTGGGAGTGAGCCCGAAAGCCCAGTGGATCGATCTTACACATCACGTGCATTATACAGACTCAATCCAAAACATTACAATCATTTTCAAATACTAGGAGTTTAAACATTCATTTGTTTTAGTTGTAATCTAAGACCGGAAGAGGGTTGAGATGCCTCTCGATATTCCCTGTGATCCAATCAAATCTCAGAGGGTTCCAATAACAGTCTAAAATCAATCGACACTCACATCATAGCCTAAGATAGCGTACTTACTGCAGCATCGTACCATCTCTCAAAGACTTCGAGCTGTTACAGTCAACTCTGGGTGGGAATACCTACAATCCGCCTTGTGGCTCGACAATCTCAAGCGGTGACATATAAGAGATGCCACCTCGATTCGCTTCAGGCTCGTCAATCGTACCAGTACGTGGATTCTTAATAAACCATCATCTTATTTTAGTTTAACAAACAATTTCATTCATGCCAACCATCACGCATATCATGGAAAATAAACCAAATAATGCAGACTATTCACATGAGTAAATAATGAAATCTAAATGCATGATTTTCTATTAACGCATGCTAGAGATGAACGAAGCACAATTTAACTAAATTATCATACCATCAGCCAAGCAAGTCAAACAAATTCAATCAATTTTATAACCAAATTTTAATAATCTTAGAACTATTTAACCAAATGCTTTGAATCTTAAATCCGTATAATAAAAATGAGCAAGGAAGTCACGCCCACTAATTTCGCCGATCTTCGGGGCTCTTTGCTTTTCTTCGAAATCCTCGATACGTTAATATACATATAATCTGAATTTTAATACTTAATAGAATTATTCTTAAGCCTGACTAATTCCTAAGATTATTATGGACTTCAAACATTACTTCCAACTAATTCAGGGTTATTCTAAAATTCTAATTAAAATAGTTTTTGAGTCTTCTAAATTTCCTTGATTTTAAACTTCAACTTTAATAGTTTACTTGCAAGCTTTTATCATATAATCAGAGTTCTAATAACTTAATTGTTTTAATTTAAATAATTTATTAACATCATGATCAATTTAATTATGAACAAAATAAGACTTCTATTTGTCAAGTCTTTAGTCTTGTTAGGAGTAGATAACTTTAATTTCCCACTATTATTAGAATTTTGCTAAAATTATTTGTAGCACTCATTCAAATAATTATTCATTTGTTTTCCTATTTTGAATGATTTAATATTGTATAAATGACTTCTAATTCTTTTTAATTCCTAGATTTAAACTTTGAATTATTGGAGATGCGTTCATTAATTAATTTTGTTTATTTCTCAATCTTAGCATTTTAAAATTCCTAATTCTAACTAATGTTTATTAATGTATTTATACTATCTTATGATCTGATTCGAGTTATATTAATAAATCCTATTATACTTGGATTGTTGAATAAACACACTGAAAATCCATAATCCAAAATCCCAATAATTTTCCTTACCTTCATCCTTCATTTCTGGTTTCTCTTCTTCTTCTTTGGTTTGTTCTCTGTTTCACGAACCAACAAACACCAGTGGTTTCCTCTGTTCATGCGACAGCCATCCAGAGCAGCAACAGCAACACTCTCACGGCCAGCCATAGATCGTCTTTCCTCTTCGTTTCAATTTGCCTAAAATGAAATCAGCTACCACAGAAATTTCAAGATTGAGATTCCTTCTTTTTCTTCAGCAGTTCGCCCAAAACCAAAAGATCACACTTGAACATTTGAATCACCGAATTTCAGACTTCTTTGCTCTGTTATCTCGTCTCAAACCCAGAAATTCCATCTTTTGGCTTCGTTTCATCTTCACTTTCACGCCCAAACCATCAACAACAGCTTCAGATCTCCTTCTTCATGCCCGGATTGCAGCACATCACGGTTAGCAACAACGCCCTGCACCAACTTCCTTTTCCCGTTCACCTAACGTAGTAGCAACACTCGTACTTCGTTTCAACCTTATCCAAACCAGATTACACAACCGCTTGTTGCTGGTTTTCCTTCTTTCATTTCGTTTCTTCCTCTCAATCCAGCAGCAACTGGTTCCGTCTAAAACAGCAGTAGCTTGGGCCATTTGTCTTCTGTTTGTCGTTCACCATAGCAGCAGCATGGCTTCCCATTTCCTTCTCGTTCGGTAGCTACAACGGCAGCAACATGCAGCAGTGACACCATGCTGCTCTGTTTCCGTCCTATCAACCATCACCGGCAACTTCTTCATTCGACAGTTGCAGCAGCCCTTCAGCTTTTCTTCCTCTGTTCACCTTATCCATCATCACCAGCACCATCAATAGAGCAACCGTGCTTTGTTTCTATCTCACTTCTCTGTTCGATGCATCGCACAACCCCGGTGGCCCGTCTTCTGTGTTTCCTCTTCTTCTTCTTCGTTTGGTCCAAATCGAAACCAGCTCTCCTACCTCTTCGTTTTCAACTTCTTCTTCTCTGTTTTCCAACGCCTCAACCCAGAATTTGAATTCAAGTTCTGGTTTTTCGGCTTGCTTCCTCTTCTCGTTCGGTAGCTCTTCTTTCGAATTCATTTCTATGTTTCATCTGCTTTGTGATTCTCGGCCAGCATGACACCTAAAACAGAGCAGTGTTTCGTTCATCCTTTTTGCTTTGATCCTCTTCTTCATTCATTTCCCTTCTCTGTCCTCCCCCCCCACCCCACCCCACCCAAAAAACAGAGCACCATTGCTCATTCCTTCTGTTTTCGTCCCCCAGCGGTAGTAGCAGCTGCCATATCTTCACCTCAAATGCGTATCCACTTCCAAACTTCCTGAAGAAGCCCGCGCCCCCCCCCGGGGCCACGAGGTTTCCAGTTCATTGTGTCTCATGCGTCTAAATACCAATCTCTCAATTTTCAAATTTTTTTTTTCTCATCATGTCCATATGATTGAATCCTATCTATTTAATCTTTATTGTAATATTATAAGTTCATATATACATATTTATTAATCTCTTTGATATATCTATATGTATATAAACCTTAATATAAGTTCATATGTATTTAACCATCATATTTTGTACCTACTCCTTTCACTTTAATTTGAAACTTTATTATAATAAATCTTCTTTTCATTATTGATACTGACATTAGTTGATGTATGCGCATATCATCGAAATGTTTTCGAGTGTATTTTTTTAACTATGATACATAAATATGTCTTAATAATTATGATATTTCTTTCCTACAATTAAAATTTTATTTTATTTTTTTTGTTTAGTCGTGACGTAGCGCGCTCGCCAAAATTTCGGGGTATTACAATCTATCCCCCTTAAATAAAATTTCATCCTTCAAATTTAAGTCAAGATAATTAGTGTTGTCAAGCTGTCTTTCTAATAATCTACTATGCTTCAGTTGTGCTTCTCTGATCTTACATTGCGAATCCTTTTATATTCTACCGGATCGTATTTCTCAAGTTTATGATTAAAATTCAGGATATCAATTCACTCACAATCGATTTATTGTCTTGTAAATTATTGAATGTGAGTTCAGTGTTTTCTTGAAAGCATTTTCTGAAAATCAATTACTATTTCTTCAAGCCATTCACGTAATTTACTACTTCTATAATGGTTGCCACCTTTTAGCTTCAGACATTCTGTCTTCGATTGCCATTAGTGAGTTTGGAATAATATACGTCCTATTTCCAATGCACAAATTTTGACATAGCCTTCTTCCTGGAATGAACTTGAGCCATTCAGACAATTCTATTTTTCTTCGTCATGTAGCTTCGTAGTTTTCGTGGTGAATCTCTATAGCTTTTTGAAATAAGTTTCTGGCACAAATGGCCCAAATAGGTACTTATCTAATGTAATACCCTGAAAGTCTATGAGATTTTCGTGTCACTAGTGAACGGATAAAGTGGAATAACAAACTTAGTAAAGAATCAAAATGGCCAAAACACCCGAAAACCATGTATTATAAGTCTAAACAAGTATAAGAGTGATACCAATCCGAGAAGCATGAGAAATGGTGAAGAAAGACACTAAACACCAGAATTTCGATCTGGTGACCACGGTCGGTCCTATAGTGACCGTTGTCATTGCAGGAGAAACCCAGAAAACGAAGGAAAATACACCATTCTAGTAACAGCGGTCGGTCCTACAGTGACCGCGGTCATCGTGATAGAAACCCAGAAACGAAACAAGGAAGTCCATTCTAGTGATCGCGGTCCGTATCTGAGTGACCGCGGTCATCACGCGAAAAACCCAGAAATGAACGATGCACAACAGTCTGTCCACCGCGGTAATTACTCAGTGACCGCGGTAATTGCACAGTGACCGTGGTCATGCTATAGTGACCGCGGTCATTCGTCGATTTCTATGAAAACAAACATGCACAGAAAACCCTAGATCTGGATTTTTTTTGCCGCAAACCACTGATTTTTCTCTCTAGCTCTCATCTAACTTGTTTACTTCATTTCTTAAGTGTTCTATTGGGTTCTAAGGGTGGTTTGAGCTCCTTCAAGCCATTCTCCACCATTTTCAAACTCAGATCCACCAAGGCAACGTCAACAAGGGTGGATTCGAGTTGAAGCAAGCTTGGAAAGGGTTTTGTGCTAAGATAAATCTCGAAACCCCCTTGAGATCTTATTTTCTTAGCTTTTTAAATCGTTTTTTCTCAAATGTAGTCCGTTTTTCCTTGAGTAATGTGTGATTTAAACTCAATGACCAAGTGTTAAGGTGTTAAGCACATGTCACCGACCCCGGCGACCATGGCAATGCTTCGCATTGCCGCGGTAATACGACATGCACTAGTGTCTCTCGTTTTGTACTGATTTTGGATGCATTTGAAACACATGCACCAAGAATACAAACCTTAGGGTTTTGGTTGTTCCATAAATGCCTTAGACTCACACATGTACATTGTTTTAAAACTCTATATACTAATAATCTGAGGCGTGCATGGCAAGGAGCAAAGCGCAAGCTTGAGGAGTACAAATGTGTGTGTGATTTTCTTACTCCCTAGCCTTATCCAAATTTTGAATGCTTAACGTGATGTTTGTTAGTTTAAGATTTGTTTAGGGGCATGCTAGGACTTGCTTGATTGACCTTGGTTGGGTTTGACTTGGTGTATGTCTTGATGCATGGTTGTTTGTGCCATAACATGCTAGATAGAGATTTCAATGCGATGATTTACATGAATGGCTGAACACGTCTATTTTCATTTACTTTAAATGTTTCCATTGATGATCACATATGAATTGGAATGACGTGTAACTAAAGAACTTTAATTAAGATTAATGAATCCACGTACTGGCACGGTGACCGGCCTTAGGGTGTCATTGTGGGTGTCCCTACCTGAGCTGGCTGCGACAGTTGATAGTGTCTTCGGATGGAGAGTCACTGCAGACTTCCATCCTTGGATCGTGGTCTCGAAGGTAACCGGCCCTCGAACGTTACCCTCGGATTCGCTCCTGGACCACACAGGGATACTGAGGGTCATGGACTCTTTTGGTCTTAGATGATAATAAGACAAAAAATTGTGTGAAACGCCTAATGTAATGAAAGCGATTGCATGTTTTGTATTCTGGTTTGTATAATGCTAGCAATGTATAGGGATGATCCATGGGCTCTTGAGCTCACCCCATTTTCTATTACAGGTGATCATTGACACCGCAGGAGTAGGCCAGCACACGGGCTATCTTTTTGGGTAGTGACCTCGCTAGGAGGTTGTTACAGTTTTTTTTTTCAGTTTTAATTGAGTTTATTGTCGTACCATTTTGCTGTAAATAATATTTCAGTGTTTAAATTGAACTGGACATGTGTCCTGTTTTATCTTGAACTGTTTCGCATGTAAATTTAATATTTTGGAACTTAGGCCCATTGGGCCATGTTTTACCTTCATACCGTACTTTTGGAAAAGAATTCGAAATGTTATTCTGCTGCAAAGTATTTCACTTGCCAAACACGAAATCACCATGGATTTATGAACGAATTGAATTCCACTGCATATATTTTTAATGAATTTCACATCTACTGAAAGGAACCATTGTTTGATGGCCATTGTATATTTTAAATGTTAACTTCATAACCTGTTTAAAAGAAAGGTATGAAACATGAGACGAAAAAAGAAAGGAAATCGAACCACGTGGCCTTCGGCTCTCTGCGAACAAACAGATGACTCGGCGTCTCTCGCTGAATGAACGAATGGGCGCGCGCGGCCCCGCGACAGACCTTCGCAATAGAGACAGAGACTGATGCCGGGAGCCGGGGTGTCACATCTAATTATACTATTCTCTCATTTCAACCTAAGGCGATTATGTTCATACAAATACCCTATACTGAGAGATCAATAGTCATTGTCTAGAATCAATCACTGCAGTAATAGAGGGTAGGTCATACCGACCAGAAATACCATGTGAAACGTCCATTCCTAGAATGATGGTTGGAATCTTGGGGATCAGGGGACTAGAAGGAGATTGTTCGACTGACAACAAAGAATTCAAGCCACCACGTTCGACACTGAATTTCAGGAGAACATTTGTTAAGTATTGATTATTAACCCTTGTTAGAACAATGTATTGAATCATAATACCAACATCAGCTAGACTTCTTCTACATCCACAGACCATATGTAGTAGATTTTTTTCTCTCTGGCATAAGATAAAGGATGAACTGGATGTTCCAAGAAGTTTGGCTTGTATCTGTTCAAACATCTGCTCAACTCGGATAGAGGGAGGAGTTCTCCTAGCCTGACGATGTACTTCGAATATACCAAATGGTTGATTTACAAAAATTTCCTTCTGTGTTCCACGTTTGGTAAGACCTCGAACAAGAATACGTATGTCACAATGAACGTGAAATGTACACTGGCTTGGGGTGTCATTGTTAGCTACAGGGTTTTCACCACTTGCCTCCAGTTCTAAAAGTAACTTCTAATATTTCTCTCTTTGAGACCTCAGCAATTATTACAACTATCACCTCTTTGATCTGACTTGTTTCTACTCTCTCCCATGCACGCTTAACCATGGAGTTCTGATGGGATCCGGTGCATTAGTGCTGGTATGATCGCACCCTTTATTTCCTTGTTCTAATTTATCGATAGGCAACTAACATAGTCCAAATTCCATGGTCTACATTTTTTTTCCTCACCGCTCATTTGTCTTAACCTACCTAGTCGAGATTGTTGCTCTATTACCGATGTTTCTTCGTTTTAGGCCTCCAGTAATCTGCTCTGACGGTGCCCTCTAAACGCTTGACTTTCTGCTTATTCCTGTTCTAAGTCATTTTCCCTCGTTTTCCACCAATAATATGTCGGCCCTACCCATTGGTATGCCACGAACATCATCCTTCTAGGTCCAGTTACTCCCATAGCCTTTAGATGCTAATTCATTTCAATGGACCACCTTTCTATTGAAAAGCGATCAGTCACGCCTTAAACCGTACCTAGGTTTCAATTTCTGGAATTCATTCAACAATTCCACTGTTCCTTGTTATAAATGACTAAGGTTTATCTGTCTGATGAGGTTGAAGTTGTAGTCGCATCTGAGGCTCTGGTTGCACTGGTGACTGGACTTATGCTTAAGTAGGCACCGACAACTGTAGTAATGTCAAAGACCGTAGAGTCTACACTACTTGTTCCACAAGTCCGGGAGTAATTCCCAAACTCACTTTTTGAGAAATCTCTATTATCAATTTCAGGATTACTAAAATCTCTCAGGTCATTGCCAACCTCGACGTGCTCTCACCACCCCGTACAGGCTCATCTCTCACCTCTTGACATGAACAACAAGTCAAGAATGTAACTCAGTGTTCCATGATCTATTCATGTTAAGTTAAAGAACAACGTTTATTTTATATGTATACATCTATATATAGCTATCTTCTGTTTTCTTTCGGTATCGTGACCCATCTTATTGACCACTACTTCCTATATGCCTGTGCTATCTCGCGTTGCTCGTGCTAAGGTGGCTCTAGGTGCATAGTTTCTAAGTTCTCGATTTGTCTCAGTTGTCTAGGGGTTTATGCTTCTAAGTTGGCAGCATCTCGTCTATTTCTGGGTACAAGAATTTGGGCTACAACACTTAGATAATCAAACTGCATATATAACAGACAGTTATCCAACAATCAAGCAAACAACCCACGCTAGCATAATGCAATCTCAAAGCTTCCATCTGTGCTTCCAGGTCTGTGTGCCCCATCCCACACTCGCCCTTCCACACAGACTTCCACCCAGAATTACATTACACCCAAACAATGGTGCAAGCGTCTCGATATCCATAACTGCAACTATCTAACCATTTTTAACTGGGCCCTTGGCTAAAAATAGCGTGACAGTGCACCCACAGACGTTTCTAAGGCTGACATAAGACCCACCATATTGTACCGCCCCATCCCAGTACAATACAATGCGTACAAGTTCAACCAAAGAAATCGCTCACTCACCAAACATGGTCCGTCATTCTCCGAATTCAGGATTCCTCTGTACCCCCAAATTCCTATGCACCCCATCCTACATAGAGACCAGAGATACAGGCTCCTCCCAAACTCGGGTCCTAACCAAACAAGTGTACGTTCAAACATGTTATAAGCTTCTAACCTATGTTCTAAAGTTTTTTAATTTATTTCTGATCCACTGTACTCTCGAGACAACACTCGGTCTCTATCTAGACCTATGGTCATGGTGTTCAACTCCATTACATCTCTTGTGATGCTATAATTCCTGAATCAGACTCGTTCCCAAATAGGGTTCAACCTTCCAGGACATCTTCCTGGAGTTGGGATCAACTATCAGGGATAGTGCACCTTTTTACGAATGGCACCAACCCTCAAGAACAACTCTATAGGGTCAACCCATCGGGGCACTCTTTCTCAAGAAGGCACCAACCATATGAGGACCACTTTAAAGGTAAACCATCAGGGGTACTTTTTCCCAAAAAGGCCACTAACCTTCAGGGCTACCCTTCTCAAGAAGAGATCAACTATCAAGAACACCCTTCAGTATTCAAGTCACATATGTAATTAGTGACTCAAGTACTCTAGCATCACTTCATCCTTACCTAAACCTCTACCCGTGCTACCCTTTTTCAAAATCATATCCAAGAAATTTATTTTTGGATGAAATCAAATTCGATAAAATTCATTTTCAGTAAAAATCAAGTTCAAGAAAATCTCCATACCAATGAAAATCATATCCGATGAACTCAATGTAGCCCAGTGTATCATAATACTAGGCTCTGATACCATATTTGTAACACCCCAATTTTCGGCCGGACCTCCGTTCACGTATTGCCTCACGTGTGGATCGTCGCTCGATGAAAATCGAGATGCTACTAAAATTTTCTTCTGTCAAAATATTTTTCTTTAAAATATAGTTCATAATCATTAATTCCCGAGTCAATGTCTGGAAAATTTTCTCATACAAAATAGAAGAGTTAAAATAATTTTCTCGAAACCTTCAATGGGTTCCTTAATACAAGTCATCAATAATGCAGCGGATAATACTTTAAAACTATTTATTCAACCCAAAATCATTAAACCAGGAAAGCCATTTAAAGATAAAACGGCTAGTCAAAACCAATGTAATTACATTAAAACAATTCAGTAAGATACATAAAAGTTAACCTTCAAGTCACCTACCCCTGACGACCTCCCTGTGAGGTATCCAACTAAAGTGCGAGTCTTCTGACATAGGTTACATTACTCTAAGCCCATGTGCACCTGAAAGATAGAAATGAGAGTGAGCTCAAAAGCTCAGTGGATCGATCCTACACATCACATGCATTATACTGACTCAATCTAAAATATTACAATCACTTTCAAACATGCGTTCAAACATTCATTTGTTTAGTTGTAATCTAAGACCGAAAGAGGGTTGAGATGCCTCTCATTATTCCCTGTGATCCAATCAAATCTTAGAGGGTCCCAATAACCGTCTAAAATCAATCGACACTCACATCACAGCCTAAGAGAGAGTACTTATCGCGACTTCGTATCGTCTCCCAAAGATTTCGAGTTGTCGCATACAGCTTCGGGTGAGAATACCCACGATCTGTCTTGTAGCTCGACAATCTTAAGCAGTGACATATACGAGATGTCACCTCAATCCACTTCAGGCTCGTCAATCGTACCGGTACATGGATTCTTGATAAACCATCGTCTTATTTTAGTTTTATAAACAATTTCATTCATGCCAACCATCACGCATATTATGAAAAATAAATCAAATAATGCAGGATATTCACATGTGTAAATAATGAAATCTAAATACATGATTTCCTATTAACGCATGCTAGAGATGAACGAAGCACAATTTAAATAAATTA
>JAJIYU010004554.1:0-24075 GCA_030144865.1 Tinospora cordifolia
TTGAGCCCGCCTTTTTTATTTTTTCGGGATACTTGGCACCAATATTGAAGGATTGAAGACTATCTTGAGGGTCTTCCCATTATTTGAAGATGTGATTATGAATCTACTGTTCTGATTCAATAGTGCTCCAAGAATTTTTTTTTTTTTTAAATTTGAACATTTCATCTCATTATTGTTCATGTTAGAGAGCTTATAACAATTTGGCATGTTGACTTTTATGGTGAACTAGTCTTTTAGTCATGTCATATGAAATAAAATATTATGATCTAGAGGAAAAAATATTTATGGTTTAAGAGGACTAGGTAAACGTCCTTGAGAAAAAATAATTAAGTTTTGAAAACCTGGTTGTTACAAAAGTGTGTATATATATATATATATTATGATGGTTGTCCAGCTGAATATGAGAAAGTTTTTTCACAATTGATTACTAGTTAGTGATTTGATTTTATATAACTATAACTTTTTTTAAATTTAATTAAACAACTTCTTCACCCCTTAGAAAGATATGATGAAAACAACGTAGAACCTCTGTTGGCCAACTGAACATTGAAAAATAAATTTTTCATAAAAGCATCATTATTTTTTCACAGAGTTTTTATTTTCCAATCCACCAAACACACGTACTTTAGCTCATTTGAGTCGTCTCTAAGAACAAACAATTGTCGTATTTTGGTCAATTCCACCATAGAGAACCCACGCTGTCGTGATCTGTGCTAGACAACCAACCAACCGCATTTGAATTGACTATGACGGCCAAGCAACTGGCGCGTTACTGCAAGGTAAATACAATTTCAACATTTGTGGTTCAGCAACATAATTTATCACTCCTAAAGATTAAAAATATTCAAGACATATGGTCATAATTTTGGACTCAAACAAATTATTTCCATTTGTAGACGATCAAATCAAGGAGGTCTTCTACCGTTCAAGATGAGTTTTTCTTAATCTCACGCGGGAGTCTTGCATTATGAGAAATATTACTATTATACTAATTTATCATCATCATCGTCATCAATATGAGAGAGGTAGGCTGCAGGCTCAGACCCATAAGCCCTTTCAAGCTCATCTTTCCATAACAGCTTCTTTTTCTTGTGATACTTGTGCATGTTTTTGAGATCATGGTCATGGTGATCACGATGATCATAAATGTTATTAGCTTTAATGTAATTATTACTTAATGATCTCCCGATGAATTTACATGTTGGAAATGGGGTTGATGATGCTAAAAAAATCTATTAGTAGTGGAATTATTAATGGAATTAGGAGGAAGAGGAGGGACAAGAAGCATTTGATAGAATTCTAATAGTATTAGAATTATAATCTAGATTATCTAATACTAGTATTTCGATTTGAGTCAAATTAGTGTTGTTAGGAGTTTAGATAATGTCTAACAAGTTAGTCTGAGTTAATCTCTAATTGAGATTACCATATAATTTAGAAGTCTTTAAAGTTTAGAAGAAGTGTCTAAAAAAGTTTATAAATAAACCCTAAGTGATTCAATATGTAATCAAATTCAGGAGAGAATGAAATTAAGTTGAGAGCTATTTTTTACTCCAATAGTGGTATTAGAGTAAAAGATTCACATTCAACAGTTAAATATATTATTTAGTACCAGTTAAAAAGAGATTCTAGTCCTCAGCCATCACCATTGCATTGATTTGCTCTGTTCGTTGCTACTGCTGAAAAAAGAAAAAAAGGAAAGCAGAGGAAGCGTTGCTAATTGACCAGAAGCCCAAAAGAAAAAAGGAAGAAGACGATGTCGAATCAAAGAAATAAGGGGAAAGGGTGTTGGAAAAAAAAAAAAAAAAACAAGAACGCCAATTTAGTGTTGTTCGTGACGCCGTTCTTGGTGAAATCGATGGTGCTGCTCTGCTCATGCTGCTCGATCCTGCGCTGCAGTCCCTCTACTGTTCTGCATCTGTTGTATCACTGTTTTGCATCGTCTCTGTTGCTGCTATTGTTCGACTGTGTTTGAATTTTTGCCCGTGCTAGTTTTCAGTTCTATGCTCGAGATACACACCGAAAAAACCACTCACTACCTACTGTGTTGCTGCTAATCGACCAAAACAGAAGAAAGATAGAAGAAGCACTTGCAGATTTTTGGCACGAAAGGCTTGCTCACGGTGAGCACGGTACTTCCTGCGTTCCTGCGTTCCAGCGTTGGGTTGCTACGTTCCGGCGTTGCTAGTCCGATTTCTTCTGTGTTGTTGTACTGCTCGTTGTTTTCTGCTGCTGGAAAATTACCGATCAAGCTTCTTGTTATCCGCCATTGCTGATCCGTTCCTGCTCGTCATCTCTGCTACTGCAAACCGGCGACACAAAAGCAGAAAGAAAGAAGAAGACGTCGGTGCTTTAATCTCAGTTTGAGATTAATCACGCTGTCGCGCTCCTCTACTGCCACTGCTAAAATCGGTGCTGCAAACTGAAAAAACAAAGAAGCAAGTCGATTGTTCCTGCATTGCTGCAAACCGGAACAACAAGAAAGCAGGTTTATTTGCGTTGTTGTAACACAGTAAAATTGAAATCGTGGGCTGCTGTTGCAAACTATAAGAAAAAAAAAACAAGAAAGTTATTTTTCCTGGGTCTCTGCAAACCGAAAACAAAAAGAAAGGAAGAAGAAGAAGACAGGCCGAACAAAAACAGAGAAAAAAAAAAAGAAAAGAACAAGTGGCATAGTGAGTGGCCGTGAATCAAAAAACGGAGGTATTAAAAAAAGATTAAAAAGAGAGTTGTAGAAAAAAGAAAAAGAGGTGATTATTAAAAAAAGGGGGATAGTGAGTTAAAAAAAAAGACGTAATTATTAAAAAAAAAGAGGTTGTAGTTAATAAAAAATTCAATAGCTTTGAATACGTGTGTTCTCATCAACCATCAAACCCTACTTTTGATGATAAAAAAATATGGTAGGTGGAGAGAAGAATACAAACCAAAAAGAAAGAAACAAAAAGTAAAAAGGCTCTACAAGAAGACAAAAGTAGCGAAGGTGTGGCTTAAAGTAAAACAAAAACAAAGCGCAAAGGGTTAAGAGGAAGAAGAAAGGACGATGGTCCTATGAAGAAAGCACGGTGGTGCTCTAAAAAAACACGGCGGTGTTTTAATGGTAATTGGTCGTGGGGCTCAAAGAGATGAAGATTGACATGAGAATATTATACGAAGGCCTCCATAGTTGCATACAAGAAAAGGACAAGGATTTCAGATTTACCTAAAATAGGAAAAGGTGTTTTCCTCCTTAAAGAAGGGAAGAAGAAGAAGAAAAGACTTCGAGTCCAAGAAAAAAATTGATCAAAAGAAAAGGTAACCAACTAGCAAGGCAAACACAGTTGCAAGCTGCAACAACTATTGCACCAGTGAAAAAAATTCATTGGGTATGTGCAAAATCTGAATCATGGGGAGAATTTTATGTAATTCAAATAATCTAGCTTATGGGGGGATGATAGAATTCTAGTAGTACTAGAATTGTAATCTAGATTATCTGATACGAATAATTTAGAAGTTTTTAGAGTTTAAAAGAAGTGTCTAAAGGAGTCTGTAAATAGACCCTAAGTGATTCAATATGTAATCAAATTCAGTAGAGAAAGAAATAAAGTTGAGAGCAAAGGTTTTTATTCCAACAGCATTGAAGAAGACATGGCCTTGGACTCGAAGAGATTTTTGCGTGTTTTCTATTTTGCAGATTGAGAGGATGAACAAGAAGAAAGAAGAGAGAGAAAAGAAGAATCAAAATATGGTTTGGATGTCCACGTGTTAGAATTGCTTGACTCACGCAGCTAAAGCCGACACGTGGATGAGTTTGGTGAAACTTGAAGATTTAACGACTGGTTCAACCTACAACATAGTGATGTTCTATATGGGCCTTGGAATTTTAGACCTGGCCTGACCCCTTTCTATGTAATCTATTAGACCAGACTGGACTCATGATTATTCGAATAGGTGGGCTTAATAAATGTGGCCTAACGTGTTTCCCGGGAAAATTAAACAAAAATAAGGGCCTGAGTGGTGTGTTTACCACTCGACGTCGAGTAGAGTTACCTTAACATGAAAATTATAAAGAGGAGATTACAGAAAATGTTAAAAAATTAATTTAATAATATAATTATATACACATTTTTTTACTTAATTATGCATATATATTGTATATGATCAATTATTATAAAAAAATATCGAAATATATATAGTGATGTTCTTCTTCTTTGTTCCCCTTTACTATACAATCTACTCGCAGCTCGTGACTCATTGCTACCTTCTTCTTTTGCTTTGCCACTCGATCTGCTCGCTAATTTATTCTGATCTGCGCACAAAATAGGATGGCAAGCTGATTGCTGCTCTCCAAGTCTGATGTAAGTACCGCTGCGTTATATGGATACTAAATAGCTTCAAGAGTTCAAAATTCTGGATCTGTCTCATCATTGAATGTCATCGTAAATCACACTTCTAGAATCATTGGCTTCGACTCGCCACAACAATTAATCAGAGTGTCTGTAAGATGAGGCCCACATCCCCAAACGCACTAATGCAACCATAACAGTGACAAACTTATTCATAAAGATCCATTAGAAAAACCTTATAACATATTCTCCTGCAACTTCACCACTTTCAACATTACACACACATAAAGAAACATTTAAACCACCGCTATAGCCATATTTTCCGGCATCAAATACAATCGAAGCCTCAAATTTTAATTTTGAGGCCAAGTGTAGAGGTAACGAATCCTATGAACTCGATTCATTTGCTAGGCATTTCTTGATGAGGATTACTAAATATCAATTGCACTTTTTTAGGGCATTGTTGATGCAACATCTTCACAAAAGTATATTGCAACTCATCAATCGAAATCCCGTGACCGATTGATCATCAATTGCCACAGATCTCAATCCCTTACTAGTGGTGATCGGTGAAGGATGAGACATTGAGGCAAGTAATGTCTTTGAGTTCGTACACTGCCATCGGCTCTCCCTGTTATACTATGTCGCTTGAAATCACTGCTGCTACTGCAGAAAATCGTGCTTGCCATCACAGCCATTGCAACCATTGCTGGTGTTTTTAACCACTAGAACCATAGCTACTACTGTTGTTGCTACCGCTACTGTTGTCGTGTTTCTATCAACAACGATTGTTTCATCTGAGGATCGTTCCTCATGCTGTTCTCATGGATCTTGAGCTTGCTACTTTCTAGTGGGATCTCGGCGGTCAAGCAACGACATAAGAGATATCGCAGCAACATAGAGGACGACGATAGTGATCAACGAAGAAGAAGTGAAACAGGAAGAAGGAGAAGAAGAAGTAGCGTGGGCATAACAGTGGCAGACATGAACAATTTACGGTGAGATGGCTCAAATGGCTTTCTCAAGGTCTTGATGACAATCTAGTTGGTGTCAAGGTTGGAGAGTTTGAGAAGGAAGAAAATTTATAGAAAAAAGTGCAGAAAATCAACGATAAGTTGTATATCACAGTATATCGCTATATACCAAAGTGAAGAAAGTGCAAAACATTTGTTGTATACCAAAGTGAAGAAAGTGCAAAAAAAATTATAGAAGAAAGTGCAAAAAATTCATTAAATCAAATAGTATACCAATAGAAAGGAGTAGCACACACAAAGTATACCAATGTATTAAAAATATAGCAATTGCATTAAAAGTATACCAACATTATCTCAATGTTATATCAACTATATACTAACTTTTGATATACTAATAGTTGTTAATCAATAGTTTTTATAGCACTATATACCAATTATTATACCAATGTTATACCTTTGTTTATAAGCTAAACGTTATATTAATGTTATACCGATTGTATACCAAGTTTTTACCAATGTTTTTCAGCACTGTATATACCAACTAAATACCATATACCAATGTTTTTTCAACATTGGTAAACCAATATACACCAATATTTTTCCTGCATTGTATAATAATATATACCAATGTTTTTCTAGCACTATATTCCAACGATATACCATATACTAATATGTTTTCAGCATTGTATACCAACTGCAAACCATTGTTTATAAGCTAAATGTTATACCAATGTATATCAAAGTTATGCTATTGTTTATAAGTTAAATATTATACCAATATTATATTGATTGTATATTAATGTTATACTATTATTTTTAAGCTAAATATTATACCGACATTATACCAATAATATACCAATAGTTGTTGATCAATGGTTTTTAGTATTTTTGTTATTAAGTTTCTCATTTTTGTATATAAACGCAAATAATAGTATTTTGGTAATTATTCCTATTTTTCTATACATAAATGTATTTTCCCAATTACAAAATATATCAATTTTCTAAAAATATTTGTGAAAAAAGCCCTAGCTGGTGTGTTTGCCATTGGACCTAATATCTCTAATCACTCTCAATAAAAAGAATGTCACTATAGAAGAACCAGTGCGGAAGAGACTAAAAAATTCAAAAAGAATCTTAATCAGTCTCGATCTCTCTCAATAGAAGAATAACATTATTACAAAACAAAAAAAGATTCATGGGTGTCTAAATCGGCAACAATAAATTCTATTCTTTTCAAAAATAATCAGAGCTTGGGGAAGCTATGTATTTCCTTTAGTTAAATAAAATAAAAGACTGGGGGTTTCAATAATAAGGTAAATAAAATAAATCACAACAAGTAGATAAACAAAATATAGCTTTAAAGAAATATATGTCAAAAAAGTATCAAGTCCAAGTTATAATCTTAGTTTCGATTCTTCTAATTGATCGTTGTTGCAAAGGTAACTCATTCATTCTCCAATAAATTGTTTATAGTCATGAACAAGCTCTAACAACCTGATCTTTCTATCTTAGTTAAACAAAACAAATTCTTTAATTAACCCTAATCAACAAACTACCGTAAACAAGCTCTTAGAATTTAATTTATTAACTGCATTAAGTGTTGTAGAGATCACCAATTCTATCCAAAAAATATGCAAGCTCAATTTATTTAGACTAGATCATGCATCCACATAACATGAGTCGAATCTTGTTAATTAAACTATGTTATTTTACCTCTAACTATCGAAACAATTGAACAATTACGGATCCAATGCTTCAATTGGCTATATATTGTTTTAGTGAAAGAACAATGGACCCTATTGCATCAATCATATAAATCAATAATATTAATAATCACAGAAGATATACAAATACTAAAGAAGAAGAGGAAAGAAAATAATAATTAGATCTCACAATTCACGATGAATCAAACTTTGATTATCCTTTGGCTAGAATGTAGAAGTTTAGCTACACAGTATAAAAATAACCCAAAAAAGTAATATAAACATCTTTCGAAAATCTCCATCAAGAATAAGCAAAACCAAAAAAAGCGAATATGCTTTCAAAGGAGCTTCTCTATTCTCTTTTAAACTATGTGCTTTCCTTCTCTACTTCTAAAAGATTATCAAGGAAAGTTTTGCAAGGGGAAACATAAAAAAAAAATGAAAAAAAAATCCATGAGAGATTGCTCTCATGAGTGTTTCCTTACAAAGTATTGTTTCCTAATTAGAAGTTTCTAAAAAAATAAAGGCAACATGTTGTGGTCGAATTTTGGCAATTGGTGCATTGATTCCTCTTTCTTTAATAGAAACAATTTATGGGTTGCACAGGTTGGTTAAGGCATGGTCACGCCTTATGCAAAGACATCTTCTAGTTTTCTATACATAGTTCAACTTCATGTATCGATTTGAGCGTGATCATGCCTTATGCAGAGACTTCTTCTGATTTTTCTAGACACAGTTCTACTTTAGATATCAATTGATGTGGTCATGTCTTACTCCTTCATTATGCATATTTGGTGCGAATTTTCATTTTGTCCCTACAAAATACAAAATATGTCATTACGGCCATAAAACTCAAATATTCAATAACAAAAATAGAAAAATTAAATATAAGATGTATGCTATTTTTGCCTTTTATTGAATTTTCCCACACTTAAACGATGTTTGTTCTCAAGCATGTGATAGTTCAAACTCATTACTTAACTCCTTTACCATCCCTTTAGTTGTTCGACTCATCCTTTCATGATTTAAGCTACCACATGATATAAAAGAAAAGAAACAATTCGCAATACAAACTACCACAAACCACACAAAGAAATAAGTATCTTGACAATCTTTCTAAAATCAAATACAATAGGAATCAATACCCTCTTATTGGATTCACTCTATTCACTCAAGGTATTAGGGGTATTTATCATCTCTCAAGTCAACATAGATTGACACTTACCTAAGCTTGCTCATGTGTTACATCTCCACCACAAGAATAAGGATTAAGTGCAAAAATCAAAGGGATTTTCACAAACTATGTGACATACACTCATTTAGAAAAGAAAGTTGGAGCATAAAATGATGGATGCTAATAGGTTCAAAAGCTCACAACAAAGGCTAGTATATATTAGACTCTTATTGCACTTTTCGTCCAAATCAATTGTCAAGAAAATTATTTCAATGTGTAATAGGTGAGAATTCATATAATGAATGGCTTGTTTTTGTTTTTTGTTTTTTTGTTTTTTTTTTTGTTGAAACTTAAAGCAATCAAGGGTGGGTTTCGGAACACTTAAGATTTCCAAGAAGACATGCCTTCAAATGTGAACTAGTGCATGCTTTAAAGTAAAACAAACAGACAAAACAAACAAGATAAAGAGAGAAAAAAATAAGCATAAGTTAATCCTCCCCCATACTTAGATGGAACGTAGTCCTCAATAGAGCAAAATAATAAAGGGAAAGAAAGAAATACGCCTAGAAAGAAAGAAATATGCCAGAAATTAGACGCCTTATACGAGAAGTAGTAGTAGCAAACATGGGTATCAAAGGAGGGGAGGGGGCAACAATGAGTTGAGAGAAAAAAAAATCTAAGCCATGATTATTATTTTATATTTGTATGTATTTTGCTTTTTTTAATAATAATATTTTTGTCTTAGGGCAGAGCATGATCGCGCCTTATGTCCAATCATCAATTAAATAAACCAAAAGAGAACCAAATATTAGGCGAGGTCATGCCTTATGTGTGTCCATCATCAAGCAAGTAAACAGAAGAGAATAAAGTATAAGGCATGGTCATGCCTTATTTCTATCTGATAATAGAAAAACAAACAAAAGAGAACTGAGTATAAGACATTGTCACGCCTTATCTCTGACTGTTAATAGAATAACAAATAGAAGAGAACCGAGTATAAGATGTGGTCACGCCTTATCTCTGACTATTAACATAACACATAAACAAAAGATAATTGACAATAAGGCGTGGCCGCACCTTATGTCTGACAAGAGTTTGCTTCAAGATATTCAACGTGACACTTCACCTTCTTTTTTTCTTTCAAACCTAGAAAATGACCAACAACAATATTGAAAACTAAGAAGGAAAAATAAAATAAATAGGAATGTTGGGTTGCCTCCCAACTAGCACCTTTCTTTAACGTCTTTGGCCAGACATAGCCATTGTTCAACTTGTGTAAGTTGGGCTTTCAAGGGTAATTTCTTAGACATTTCACACCAGGAAGTCCTTATAAAATGGTTTGCGTCTATGTCCATTGGCATTAAAAGACTTACTAATTGTTAGACTAATAATTTCAATTGCACCATGAGGAAACACATTAATAACAGTAAAAGATCCTACCCAACGAGAACATAACTTACTCAAAAAAAGCTTTAATTAAGAATGATAAAGTAAGAACTTTTGACCAATTGAAAATTTTTTTCTAGAAATCTTCTGATCATGAAAAGTCCTTGTTTTCACTTTGTAAATTCTTGAGCTCTTATAGGTCTCATTGTGAATTTCCTCCAACTCTTGCAATTGTAACTTCCTTTGTTCTCTAGCTTCATCTATACTCATGTTGCATTGTTTAGCTGTCCAATATGCCTTGTGTTCTAATTATCCAAGAAGGTGACATGGTTTACCAAAAATTAATTGATAAGGAAACATACTTATCAGGGTTTTATATAACATACGATAGGCCCATGATGCATCATCAAGACGTTTACTCCAATCTTTCCTATTTGGGTTGACAACCGTTTCAAGGATGGACTTAATATCTTTATTGGAAACATCAGCTTGTATGCTTGTTTGGGGGTGGTAGGCGGTGGAGACACGATGAGTGACATTGTATCACTTGCGTAGAGTTTCAGCCATCTTGTTACAAAAATTTGTGCCATGATCACTAATTATAGCTCTTGGTGTTCTGAAAATTATGAAAATATTTTTCTTGATGAAGTTTACAACAACTTTAGAATCATTAGTTCCGGTGGCCTTTCCTACCATCCATTTTAAAACATAATCCACTGTTAGAAGAATGTAAAAATTGCCATAAAAAGGGGGAAAAGGACCCATAAAATCAATCACCCATACATCAAATATTTCACAAACAAGGGTAGTGTTGAATGGCATTTGATCTCTATGTCCTAGGTTCCTAGTCTTTTGACAATGTGCACAGGTCTTACAAAACATATATGAATCTCAAAACAAAGAAGGCCAAAATAAACCATATTCTAATGCCTTACGAGCTGTCCTTTTAGGGCCAACATGTTCCCCACACTTCTATGGATGACAAAAGCTTAAAATTGAATGACTTTCATGTTCAGGGATGCACCATCAAATGACTTGATCATAACAGAATTTTCATAGATAAGGTTTATCCTAGATGTAGTATTTAACATTACTCTTTATTTTATCTTTTTGAGCTCTAGACAAATCACTTGGCAAGGTTTTTGTGACCAAGTATGTAATACCCTGAAAACTCTGTATTTAATTAAATGAAATTCAAGATTAATTCAGTGAAATTGGGTGCAAAATGAAACCAGGCTTATTTCGGGATTAAATTTGGCAGGTTTCCAAAAGTCTCATTTGGTGACCCTTAAGACCCAAAACAACCTTAAATAAAGTAAGGTGACATGAACCAACTAATTGGACAATATATCCAAAAATTAGAACAATTGGTCAGGATTAGGGTTTTTATTTGTCAAACGCCCTTCAAGAGGTCCAAATTAGAAAGAATTGGCATTTAGGATACTTTAGAAAATAAAAATGACTCGAAATGAAACGGGATGACATGAACTAACAAAATAGACAACATATCCAAAAATCAAGACAATTGGCCAAAATTAAGATTTTTATTTGTCTAATGACTTCAGTGGGTTCTAAATAAAGAAAGTATGTGAAAGAAAGATTACTTTGGGCCAAACTATACCTTAAATTTTTCATTAAGTTCATGTGATTTCAAAACTATAGGTTAAAAATCATAATTCCTTGTAAATAAGGAGATATTGATTTTTATTTGATTTTTTTGAACCTAAATGCAAGACCACCTCTAAGCATGTGCAAGTCACATGGGTGGAACATCATGATCATGTACACCCTCACCCTACCCAATTATCGGAGACGTAATGCATTGTTTGAAAACCATGAAGAGTGGTTCCATGCCTAATTGTGATGATTTGATGATTTAAAGAAATATAGAAAAGTTTCCTATATGCATGAGAACACAAAAGAAAGAAAATAAAAAGTTTCTATGAGCTCAATTAAGAATCATATCTCATGCTAATTCAAGAGCCTAGATTGGATGTTTGGAACCATGATCATGTGTCCATCAAATTTAGATCAGTACACACTAATCAACCATGTTGGACGTCCAAGGAAGGAATAAGAAAGTTTCCATGTACTATACACACGTGGCACATGTTGGACGTCTAAATCATGTGCATAAGAGAAAATAGGAAAGTTTTCTATTCAAATATTCACTCGCATAAAGAAGGAAAGATTACTTGCTCACAAGATCTAGCCAAATTAGAAACTCTCATTTATGTTCCCTCATGATGCCAAAAAGAGAAAAAAAAATCTAAAATATGCTCACATGTATACTTACTAAACTAGATATGCTCACAAAATCTCTTCAAAGAGGACGTCCTAACTAATATAGGAACCATTCCAAATCTGATTTTATGATCACACTTAAATAAGAAAGCACATATATGCTCACACATGAATAGAAAGCCTTAGTGGTCCCAATTTCCAAACCATGAGCACACTTGCCCTATTATATGCAAACCATATCATAAATGCTTGAAAATTTGCCCAACTTTGTGAGCTGCCAAAGATTGCCCAAAACATGCCCCCCTTGCTCTTGAAAATCTATATAAACTTCCTTTGTGCTCTTATTTTTCTCATCCCAAGAACAAGAGTTGAGATTTTTCCTTGTTTTTTCTAAGTCTTCTTCTTGGCATCTCTTCTCACTTCTACTTTCTTTTGTGTTTATAAGTAATAAGCTTCAATTTCAGTATTATCATGAGTTGATTTGAGTAATTTTTGTTGGTGTTTGGAAGTGTCTGGATGTTGAGAACCTTTGCTGAATTTTTGGGATAATACATCTTAAGGTAGAAGTGACTTCTACACCTTTTGTTCTTATTCAAATTTGTAGCATGTTCATCACTTGTGTGATTTCTTTAAAAACAAAAGGTTTCAGTTTCAGATTTTAAAACCTATTTTCAGTTTCAGATTTGATTCATGTTTATGCATTCATCATACTCATACTATGTTAGTATCATGCTTAGGTTTTATTTCATAATATGACACATGTTTTTGGACATTCCATACTTCATTTTCAATTTTGATTATGATCCGAATTTTATTTGTCATAGTTCATATTCTAAAATTAGTTTTTATGAATCATGGACATGAGATTAACATAAGAAGATGGTGACAATAACCATGTACCATCATAGTAAACTTGTGGGATTACTATGGATGTTCTCTTCATGTGATTTGTTCATATGGTTTTGAGACTAAAGTACTTGATTGGTGGCTAAGTGTCCCTAAGTTCCAAAAGTCTAATGAAATTGGCAATGACATTTCATATTTCACTCTAAGGAAGTACTTTGTTAAGAACATCAAGGGCCTTAAAACCCATTTGGTCTAAATCTCAACTTGAAACAATTTGATGCTTGAAATGCCTAATATATACAAGTGATTAAATTATGAATGTGTTATTAGTTTGAATATGAATAATGGTTGTTTGAAAAGGATCCACCGAGCTTTGTGCTCACCCCTTCCTTTCTTATTTTATAAGAAATTAAATCATGAAGACTATGAAAATCTGATAGTATCTATATTTAAAAAGTCTCTATTTTTGAAAAGTTTCCTTTTTAATGTACGGGCATGTCACCCAATTTGAATAAGACTTCTGCTGAATTTTTATTTTAAAATATTGAGTTATGTACTCTTGATTATGAATCCAATAATATACTTTTCTATTTTCTTTAATAAATAAGAGTTAGAAATATTATTTTTTTTCTACTTGTAATACCTTATTGAATTTAAAATTGATTAATTTGGGTGAGCCACTCGTAAAAGGTTCAATAAGAGTTAGAATAAAGGAATCGAGATGCAAGTTGTATACTTGTACATGTAACATTGGACTTGGCCCGCCTTGTGGACAAGTCCTCTAAGACGAAAGTGGCTAAGTCCAATTTAGTTTCTTGAGGGTTGGGGTATTACAAAGTAATCAATTATATCAACATACCATGGTGTTGCCTCTTGTATGGAAAAGAGATGTTCATTTGGAAAGCTCTCGTTTAAAGGTAATGGGGTTTCACTTGTGATCAATCTACTGAGGTGATCAGCTACTAAGTTTTCTACTGAGGTGATCAAGTCAAATTCTTGTAAAAGTAGGATCCACCGAATCAGTCTTGGTTTGGCTTATTTTTTGGGAAAGAAAATATTTGAGAGCTACATGATTAAAATAAACAATCACTTTAAATACAAGCCAATAAAGTCAAAAAAAATTTTAAGGCAAAAACAATTGTCAAAAGCTCCTTCTCTGTTGTCATGTGGTTCCTTTGGGCATCATCCAACATCCTTGAGGCATAGTAAATCACGTGAAAGATGTTCCCAACTTTTTGTCCAAGTACAACTCCAACAGCATGGTTACTCGCATCATACATAATTTTAAAGGGAAGATTTCAATCTGGAGGTTGAATTATGGGAGCGGAGGTCAATAACTCTTTGAGCATGTCAAAAGCCTTCTTACACGCATGATCAAATTCAAACGTCAGTTCTTTTTGCAATAATCGACATAAGGGTTGAGCAATCTTTGAAAAGTCCTTGATAAAGTGATGGTAAAAACATACATGTCCAAGAAAAGAATGAACTTCCTGCACACTCACGGGGTAAGGTAAAGATTTAATCACATCGATTTTTGCTTTATCCATTTCAATTCCCCTATGGGATACAATATGTCCTAAAATAAGTCATTGATCAACCATGAAGTGACATTTTTCATAGTTTAAAATAAGAATTTTCTTTTATGCATCTTTCAAGTATTTTGGTTAGGTTAGTTATGCATTCATCAAAAGAATTTCGATAAATGGTGAAATTATCCATGAAAACTTCAACTAATTTTTTTCATAATCTAAAAATATGCTCACCATACACCTTTGCAAAGTAGCAAGTGCATTGCAAAGTCCAAAGGGCATTCGACAGTATGAGAAAGTTCTAAAAGGACATGTACTAGTGGTTTTTTCTTGGTCCTTCTGTGCAACTAGGATTTAATAAAAACCTGAACAACCATCAAGACATCAAAAGTGAGAACAGTCGGCTAACCTTTCTAACATTTGATCTATGAAAGGAAGTGAGAAATGATCTTTCTAGTTTCAGCATTCAACTTCTGATAATCAATACAAACCCTCCATCTGTTGTGAACACAAGTAGGAATTAACGCTCCTTCTAAATTTTTTATTACAGTTGTACCTATCTTTTTGGGAAAAACATCGACAAGACTCACCCACTTGCTATCAGCGATTGGATAATCATACTTGCATCAAGAAGTCTCAGAATTTCCTTTTTTATTACCACCATCATAGGTGGATTCAGTCTTCGTTAGGATTTCCTTGAAGGTTTGCAACCATCTTCCATCAAAATTCTATGCATACACATAAATGGACTTAAACCTTTGATGTCTACTATGGTCCAACCATGTCTTCTTTAAATTCTCTTAGCACTCAAATCAACTTATCTTCTTGTAAAGTTGTGTGTTTCTTTGAGATTATCACTAGGAGAGTCTCATTGTCCCCAAAAAATACATACTTCATGGCATTCGAAAACAGCTTTAATTCCAACTTTGGTGCCTGTAGAATAGAAGGGAGAAGTTTTTCATGAGTTTGGGTTAATTCAAGACTCTCAACATTACATCTAATGGGCTCTAATGATTCCAACTGAAAATTTTCATCCTTTAATTAATAATCAATCTCAAAATCATCTTGCAAGTGTTTCAGCTTGGTAACTGTAAGGTTGCTGTTAAAAACAACCTTTAGATCATCTCCATCTTTCAACTCAAGAAATTCTTCCATTAAAGGGTCAATATTATACACAACAAAAACATTTGACACATCATTGAGATATCTCATTGCATCATAAATATTAAATTTGATAATTTCAGCCTCAAAATCCATAGTAAGGGCACCATTATGTACATCAATGTTTGTTCTAGTTGTCTTGAGAAAAGGCCTTTCTAGTAAAAGAGATGTAGAGTTAAGAGAATTATCTTCTTTCATATCAAGTACATAAAATATTAGCAGGGAAAACCAATTCATTCACTTTAACCAAAACATCTTCCAAAATATCAACAGGATATACAACGGATCAATCAACAAATTGAATTGTTATACTTGTTTCTCCTTAAGAACCAACCTTAAAGACTCATAGATAAACAGTGGCATGGCATTGATTGAAGCACCCAAGTCAAACATAGCTTTTCTAATGCCAACGTTACCTATAGAATAAGGAATAGTGAATGCACCTGAATTTTTGCACTTAGGATGTAGTTTCCTTTTGAGAAGTGCTAAAACATTCTCCCCCACACTTACCCTTTCATTGCCTTTCAAATTGCCTTTGTTGGTGCACAACTCTTTAGAAATTTTGCATAGTGAGGTACTTGTTTAATAGCATCAAATAAGGGAATATTTACCTCAACCTTGTGAAAAGTCTCAAGAACTTCTTTGTCTTCATCTTCCTTTTTGGACTTGGAAAATCTTTTTGGAAATGGAGGTTTAGTCATTAATATTCATGTTTGTTCATGATTTAGCTCCTTCGGTTGATCAGGTTGTGGTTGGGAAGCTGTCACTTCCTTTTCCATCTCCTTTTCTAAGGCGTGATCACGGGCTAGTCAATGATCTCTTATGGTTTCCTACAACTCTTTTCCATTTCATAGTATTATTACGCTTGCATTCTGTTTTGGATTAACAATAGACTGTGAAAGCAATTTTTCTTGATTCTCCAACTTATTAACTGTTGATGCAAATTGACTGATTTGATTCTCCAAGTTTTGAATGCTTGATTTCGTTTCCTGTTGAAATTGTTAAGAATTAATGACAAGTGCTTTACCATATCTTCAAGAGACATACCTAAGTTTTTATGTCGTGGGTGTCCATTTTGGCAATTCTGAAAATGCCCAAAATTAGAAGGTTGTCGCATATAACTCAAGTTTGGATGATCTCTAAACCTTAGGTTGTATGTGTTGAGAAATGGAGCATAATTCCTTTGTGGTTGATTTGAGAATCCTCCAACCACATTAGCTTCCTCTTAAACGTCTTCTTTTAATGTTGTTGCCAAATTTACTCAAACACCCTTTGTACATGCACCCTCAATCACCACTTTTTAATTGTATATGTAGTCACATGGGTCTTACCCCATGTGACCAATTTCTTTTTTATTCTTAACCCATTATAACATTTTCCTCTCTATTTTTTTTCCTTTTATCCAACATTTGTAATTCTAATAAATATTTTATTTATTTAATTTATATACATAATATGTATTTTTAATATATGTGTGTCATTAACACATATGTACACGCGTAGTCCATACAAATTCGTATATTTATCATTTAAATTAATTTACGTGTCAAGTTAAAATATGGAGTGTTAAAAATCTCCCCACATAAGGAATTTTGTTCCCAAAATTTAAATTAAAAGAACGTGCCTTAAGTAGTGAAAAGATCTAGAAATTGCTCTTGCATATTATTTTCACGCTCCCAGGTTTGCTTTTTATTATTAAGGAATTGTTATTTGACTCTAAGTAATGAATTTTTTGTTTAGAAGCTTTTGTACTCTTTTGGCTATAATCTAAATAGGTTTTTCGTCATATGTAGTATCCTCCCCAACTTGTATCTGTGTTAAATCTAAAACATGTGTTAGATCTGGATAATACTTTCTTAACGTGGATACATGAAATGCATTATGAACACCGGTTAATTGTGGAGGTAGAGCAAGTCTATACGCAATTGGACCAATCATTTCTAGAATCTCGAATGGTCCTATAAAGCATGGAGATAATTTCCTTTTCACTTCAAATCTCATCTAAACTTTTTGAGGGAAAACCTTCAACAATACTTGATTACCTACTACAAATTCTAAAGGTTAAGTCGATTATCAAAATAACTCTTTTAATGATCTTGGGTTTTCTTTAAATTTTGTCTAATTTGTTTAATCTTTCTTGTGTGATTTTTAATAACTTCTGGCCCCAACAACTATGATTCTCCAACTTCATACCAGCTAGTTAGAGATCTACATGGTCAACAATATAAAGCCTCATACAGTGTCATGCCAATGGTAGCCTAATAGTTGTTGTTATAAGCAAACTCACATAAAGATAAGTATTCACTCCAAGTCTCACCAAACTCCAATATACACGATCTGAGCATATACTCTAAAATCTGAATCACCCTTTCAATCTGACTAATGGCCTAAGGGTGAAATGTTGTATTGAGACAGAGATGAGTACCAGATTGAGAGTGCATAACCTGCCAAGATTTCAATGTGAACTACGGATCTTTATCCGACATAATAGATACAAGTACGCCATGCAATCTCACAATCTTTCGCAGAAAAATCAGCAAAAATGCAACTTACAGATTGATCACAGAAAAATCAGCAAGCTCGCTGCACAAGAGAGCGAAGAATACAAAATTTAACTAAGTGTTGGGATTTGGGGGTTTGGACCCAATTTTGATCCAAATGACCTATTTTGACCCAATTTGGGCACAAATTGACCAAGAATGACTAAGATGGGCACATTGACCAGAGTTGACCAGGTTTAACCGATTGACCGAAATGGCTCGGGTCGATCGAAATTGAGTAGGGACAGTGAGATTAGAGATTGGGCCACTGCATGGATAGAATTGAGATTGAGTTAATTATTGCAGATTTGAGAGAATACTGCGGGACTGGGTCGGTTGTCGACGAGACATCGGTGCACAGGACCCGAGGTGAGTAGTTTGATTTAGTTGTTTTCTGTGACTTTTATTCATTGCATAAAACTTTTGTGAAATGACATGGTTTAAATGGTTTCACATGATTTAGATACATCTGATTGATTTTGAGATGTGTAGATGTACATTGGTAGTGAGACCATAGGCTTGAGGGCCAAGCTTCGGGGTTAGGGTAATTAATATCATTGAGGTTAGACTTGAGGTCCAAGCGCGGAGTTAGGGCATATGATCAATGCGCTTAGCTTCCGACCCGCTCGAGTCATGGCACTCGAGGATCGAGCACGGGGTTAGGGTATTCGCAGAGTACGCCTAGTTTATAACCTGCTCGAGTGGCCAATACGCCTGACTTAGGACCCGCTCGAGCGATGACCATAGGTTGGGTTTGTTGAGTTAACCTGGCCTGGATATGTTTTTAACTGGAATTGATTTGAGATGTTTTCTAAAACTAATGCACTGATTATAATTGTTTTCACACTATGCCATGCATTCGAATGCCATACCATCTTTACTGTTCATGCATGCATGTATTGTTTTGGAACATTAGTTACAAATGACATGCTAATCTTTCTACTCACTGAGCCACGTTGATTTTAGGCTCACTACTCTATCATTATTTCAAGTTCTACAGTTGTTGATAAAGGAAAAGGCGTAGTGATTGCCTAGTCCCCTGACGATTCCTGTCCCTGCTTCTATTAGTCTTTGATTTGAGGTTGGTCATTATTGTACTAGTGTAAATGGTCAGACTTGTATTTTGGACTAGACAAATATGTAATGAAATGCTTCTTCTTTGTATGTTGCTTACTTTTGCTTATGAGTGTTCCAGTCATTCTAATATCGTCTGTTTTATGAGATTTGGAAAAGGCTTAACAGTGGTTGGACGAACTCGTCTTGGTGAGAGGGTTCGTCAGGCCATTGTGTCGGTCGGGCCGCCCTTGGCTTAGAGAAGGGGTCCCGACAAGACTTTGGTTCAATGGTAGTGGGAGTTCGTAAAACTTTGTATTTGACCCCTAGAAATCAGGGTTCGAATCCCACGGAGGCGTAATAAAACCCCTAGGGGAGGGGACAATTCCTGTGAGTGAACACCTAGCCCAGAGTGCCCTGAGGGGGGTTCTGGAGGCCTAGTGAGGGGTCATCACAGTAAAAGGCGCCAATAACTCGCAATAGTATTAAAAAAAATATGAGATCTAAGTCTTGGGCATTCAAAAAAAATGTAGAGCTTCGCAAATAGTATTCAAAATACGAAGCTTCATATGTGGGTCACAAATGCGAAGGTCTCACATTCACGAGCCTCAAATGCGAAGGTTTCAATGCAAAGGGCTATTTGCGAGGGCTTTGAATGTGAAGGACCAAATGCAATGATTTGGATACAGAGTCTTGTTTTCCCATTCACATCAAGTAAAACACTAAACTATGAACATCAAAATGCAAGGGTATCGAAAACCGAAGGCTATACCACGTTTTGGTGTGGTTCTCCACAAATCTAAGCTTGCAAATCTGTTGTGAAAGCTATTCTTCATAGATTTGAGCTCGTGAATCTGTTGTGAAGGTTTTAGTGTGATCAAATCCTTCCAAAACCCCAATGAAATCAAATACACAAGATTTAAAGGCTGCGCAAGAAACTCAGAATCTAGGGCATCATTTTTTTTGCAAATCTAAGAATAGAAAACGTGATTCCTTTATTGTTCGCCCTCTTCGTTTGCACCAGCACACAGCAGTAAGCTCTTCCATCTCGTTCTTCTTCTTCTTCATGCGGACAATAGAGCTGAAGTTGCTGCTTGTTGTTCGTCGCGTGAGGACATAGCAATTGAAACTGTTGTTTCTTCTTCTCCTTCTTCTTTCTTTTCTCTTCTTCTTCTTCTTCTTCCTTCTCTCTTTCTTCTTCCTCTGTTCGTCGACGGTGAAGTCACAGCAACAGAAGGGTTGCTGCTCCTTCGTCTTCTTCTTCCTCGTAGGACAACGCAACAGAGTTACTACCTCTTCTTTGTGCACCGACAATGTCTTCTTTGCACCAGCTCACACCAACAGATCTGTGTCATCCTTCTTCGTTCACACCAAAACACAATGGCAAGTTGTTGCTTTGTTCTTCGCTTCTTCTTCATTTCGCAAGAAACTCATAGGATATAGCAGGGGCTTCTTCATTTGTCCGTCGGTTGTGAAGACGTAGCAGCAAGCTGTCTTCACCTTCATTCTTCGCTTCTTCTTCTTTTCTTCATACAAAGCGCAATAGCCCCCCTCTCTTTTGCGTCCCCTTTCCTCTTTCTTCCGTTCTTCATGGAAAATCGCACCTGTTGTGTGTTTTTTTTTTGTTCCTTCGTTCTTCTTCTTTTTTCTTGCCCAAGATTTGAGTGAAGAAAAATAAAAGTCTATTTTATTTTATTTTATTATATATATATATATATATATATATATATATATTGGGTGAAACCTATTTATTTTAAGGATTTTGATTCATTTATTTATTTTTCTTTGTACATCTTGTGCCTTTGTAACCACATGATCCCCCCCCAATGTTTTGCTATATACTCAATTTAGATTACGGATACGAAAAATATTTTATTTATGTGTTATTATTGTTTTATTATTATTATTATTATTATTATTATTATTATTATTATTATTATTGCATGTTCATTGTCGTTATTACCTACTTGTTTTAATGATTATGATATAAAATCATTTCTTCCTATTTATTTATTAATTTATTATATTTTAAATTTTTCGAAGTGACATGTGCGTGTTATAAAATTTTGGAAGATTACATCAATATCGAGTCTTGCGCAAATCACGTGTTCACTTAGTTTTCATACTAAGACTTAGCTCAATTTTTTTTATAGTTGATTGGTCAACGAACGGGGTTGACTTGATCAAACTTATACTATTCAGGCCAACATGTCCAATCTTTGACAACTTAGTCCATTTTATCAATTGTAATTCATGCGGTTAACTTGAACTAATTCAGTCTACCTTGGTCAAACTTAGTCAACTTTAGTCAAACATGGTCATATCTAGACACATGCTGAATGTGATGGTCAACTAAGTCAAACTAGTCAAAGTTTGGTCAAATAGTGCAAATTAACCCTTAGACCACTTAAGCCCCTACTATAAACACTTAACCAATTTTTCAGGGTTGCACACCTATCTGCATGACATATTTCCTGATTTTTATCATAGAATCCATAGAATTTTATTTCATTCAATTCTGAGTTCGTTTGATAAGGTTTTGACTTGCATAAACATGCTCTATTTGAATCTACCGAGACCAGAACAGTTCATGGCAATTTCAGACATTTTGCCTGGCAAGCCTTTGATTTTTAGGACATTGATTTCTTTGGACATTCTAGAATATCCATGCATACTATACACCAAATTTCAAACCATTTGGATACCCTTAGCCATTACTTTAAATTCATGGATAGCATACTGAAAACATGATTAAAAAATAATCATATTTCTTCAAGCAAACTACCAATTATGGCACATCCAAATTGCTCATCAAAACATAATCTAACAATTGAAATATGTGCTTCACTTAATCGTCTTTTTACAACATCAAAAACAGCAAGGAAATCCTTCCTAAAAATATGCTAACTTGGCTAATTTACTTGTTTAATCATGCACAACTATATTTGCAAACCACCATGCACAACTAGCAATATGTAAGTCAATCCAATTTTCCAACAATATAAAATTGTGATCCTTCTCACTTATCTCAGCAAGTATTGCATGTTTAGCACCAAATTCATCATTCAATTTAATCAAAATAGTGACTAAATTATGTACATCATAAAACCCCTTTTTGTTTCCATGAAACCACCATTTAACTTAATTTTTCAAGTTCATGACGACCATGGAATTTAAATGCCTAACACATGATTTAGTTAATCATAAAACTAGTAATCATAAGCTATCTAATTCAACACAAATCAAGCCTTAGTTCTTAAACAAAATCTAATTAACATATATCATCAAAGAGTCATTAGTGCAACTCATTTTTTAATCGCTTTCATAAAATTTGCATCATATGCATATCCCTATGGCATATTTGATGTAAAACACCATTCCCACAACATCTTAGCATGCTAATGCATTTTTTAGGCTCATTTAATCCTATCAAAATTAATTTTATGTCCTTTGCAAGATCCTTACATTCATTAAGATCAAATAGTGTAGCATGCATTCAAGTAATCAAACAACTAGTATATCATTCTTATAATCCATAGCATCAATTTCATAATCTTGAAGCAATCATTAAGTAGTTCATAGGGTTTTTATACCTTGATTTTGAGGCTAATCCTCACCAAAAATCTCAGCAACAAGGACCTCATCTCCTTGGCCCTAAATAGCTTGAATTTCTTCTTCAAATCACCTTGCAACCTCTCCCTTGCAAAACATCATTTTTTTTTCAAGTCCCTTATATATGTAATATGCAATAAACTGAAAATCACTTAAATCTTGATAAGTGTTTCATCTTCTCCAAATCACCAACATATTAACTATATTATATAACTCACTCTCCTCTTCAATTTCTTTTCTTTGAGGATGAGTCAAATCTCTCTCCAAGTGGTTCTTCCTAAGCTTCCTTCAAGCTCTAATAGTGCATCTCTAATAGAAGTTGTTTTTTCTTTTTGGTTTGCTTCCTTCCCGGATGGAATTAATTTGGGCAAGAATGAAGAGAATGTCTTTACAATATCTCTTATTCATTAATTTTCCAAATTTGTCAACAAAAGTGGCTCGTTCATTAATTCTCCAAATTTGTCAACAAAAGTTGTTCTCTTATCTTCATGAGTCATTCATATTAACCCTTAAATATATTTTTTTTTATTTCAACCAAGCACATTATTTGTGACATAAATATATTTATATTTTTTTCCATCTTTATATATATCTATATATATATACATATGCATACCTCAATATGTGTGTGTGTGTGTGTGTGTGTGTGTGTGTGTGTGTGTGTAAGATTTAATGTATGGGATTAATTTATTTCATCATCAAATAATCTCCTATTACAAAATATTTACTTTTATTAATACTACCTCATTAATTATTTAATTTATTTTGTCATTTAATACACATATTAATTCATAAAATACCTGTAAAATCATATTTTTCTTTTGCAATTCATTAATTGATAAATGAAAATACATGTCCAACCCGTCGACTTGATGTCCAAAAATACGGGTCATTACAGATATTCTAGAGTGAAATCATAATTTTTCAAGAATTATAAAACATTATTTTTAACGAGTTCTACTCACAGTGAGGTAAAAATTTATTTTTAGGTACTACTATAAAATACTACCTACAGTAAAAATTATATACTTAGGATTGTACTATATGGCTTACTAAGCATTTTTGTAACAAGAATTAGAATAAATGACTTACCTGCACATCAAACCCCTTGAAAAATATCAAATTTCCTTTTATTTTTTTTTTCTTTTGTTAAATTTCCTTCTGGGCGTGCGTTCTGCAAATGAGATAAAGAGAGTGACTTAGAGCAACTCCAACCCACGCCAATTCTTGGCGTGGGTTGGTCACTCCAACCCACGCCATTCTCTCCGCCAAAACAGGCGGAGAGCAACAGTGGCCCGCCCAGGTTGGCGGGCCACTGTTGCTCTGCCTAATTTTGGCGAAGGGGGGCCGCCCCCTTTTTTTATATTTTATTTTGTTTTAGATTTTTTAATTTTTTTTATTTAAATTTGAAAAAGGTGACTTTTTTAATTTTTTGTTTTTATTTTTTAATATCTATTTTAAGTTAATTAAATATTATAAATTTAACTTTATCATATTAAAAACTTATATTAAATTTAACTTATCATATATT
>JAJIYU010004555.1:0-24031 GCA_030144865.1 Tinospora cordifolia
TTTAGATTCTGTCCCTAGATCCGGTTCACTTTCCTGCATATAGTTTCCCCATTGAGCCCCCGTATCTGTCAAGCCCATAAGCCCTTTCTTTTTTGTTCGCTGGTACACGTGTAGAATGGGCCGCGCCCTTTTTAACTTGTGCAGCTCGTTCTCCTTGTGGGTTTCGGCATTTCCTAGCCCACTTGACTGCTTCTTTGGACTTGTGTCTTTGGGCCTCAGCCCATTTTTGTTCTCCCGATTCCAACCCTTCTCCTGGTGAACAGTTTCCTTTTGGTGAGCCCAATCCACCTTTTTAAAAACCGCCCGTTTAGCTGTGGGCCCCTTTTTGGTTTTCACCACGTTAGCAAACTCCGTTGTCCCATTCCCATTTGCTCCCTTCCCTGCAACCACTGCTTCCTCTGCACTGCTGCCTGACATGTACTGCTTCTCTGAATCGAGCTCATCGTCTTCGTTCTCGAGAACGCATCATCTTCCTCACTGCTGGAAATAGCAATCGCCGACTATCTCTGGTCACCGGACCTTCCTTTTCCGATCTCGAACATCTTTGTTGGATATTTTCCAGTGAACTGATCCAGAATTTGTTGTCTAAGTTCTTTGACCTTCGCTCCCCAGTTCCGTTCAATCTCCACCAACCTTAATTCTGTACTCCCATCTCTATCATAGATGCCAAACTCCTTTGGAAGGAAGCTGGAATCGTGTCCTCGAAGTTGTAGAAATACCATTTCCATGGATGTTGATGAGCTTGTGATTGTGACTATATCCAGGAAACCACCGCACTGCTCACCAATGTTGTCAAAGGTGTGAATAGTCCACTTTTCTAGTTTAATGCCTTCGACTCCCATCCAATTATTTCTGCAAGCTACTTTTTCTCCATCGGTTGCTGTTTCTGCGCACCATTCCTCAAAATAAAAACCTCCTAGGGTAGTTTGATATTTGCCTCTTTGAATAATCCTGATTTCCGTCTCATCTTGACAATATATTAGCCCCCTCGCAACATCTAGCTTCCAAATATGAATCTCCCTCTTCAATATTCTCTGGACAGATTTTTCAATCACTTTCCACCCGGTTTCGTCTGACGTTGTGATTATTAGAAAGTCTTTGCCCCCTCTATTGCTTCTATTTCGATTTCCCACTTTATGATTTTGTATTTCTTTCTCTGTATTCCTTCGTCTTCTTCTTCGTTCACCCTGCTCTATCCTCCTCCCCTCCCTATTTTGACTCTCTTCATCCACCGCAGCCGGTTTCCCATTCTGTTGAATATTTTTATTTCTCGTTTTCCAGCTTCTCCTTCCTCATCCGAGTGTCCTCCGCTTGAACAATCGCCTCCAAGGCCTTC
The DNA here is from genome assembly GCA_030144865.1 of Tinospora cordifolia. Classification (NCBI taxonomy): domain Eukaryota; kingdom Viridiplantae; phylum Streptophyta; class Magnoliopsida; order Ranunculales; family Menispermaceae; genus Tinospora; species Tinospora cordifolia. Next base: position 1,337 of record JAJIYU010004555.1, read on the forward strand.
CACAAGTTTCGCCATGTGTTCGTGCTGTTTTCTTCTAGGAGAATAATACTCTTCGATTGACCCTGGACTAACTTTGTGATCTTGATAAAACGTCCCCTGTCATTCACTAAAACTTCCATGAGGATGCTTTATCCTGAAAGTGTCTTGGTAGACCTTGCGAGGGATCTCCGTTTTCCTTGTTTTTCTGTCGCTTTTGATATGAGATACTCTCGTCGTTGTCCCAATGTCCGGTATGTTCCTTTCGTCGTTCTCCTCGAGTGCTCCGTCGCCGTTCGTTGCGGCTTTTGAAGACAAATTTATCCTTTCCAGGGAGATATGGGAAGAATCTAAGTCCCTTGCTTCTTTCTGGATTAGTAATTTGTCCTATCTCTTTGGGATACTCGATGTCGGATTGGCTTAGAGGGATGAGCAATATTTTGTTTTTGGGTAGTGAGGTGGGGATTGGTCTTGCGTCTCTAGACCTCTTCTTGTTATCTGGTTGTTCTGTCTTTCTTTCCTATAATAAAATGTTTCGTTTCTTAAAAAAAAAAAAGAAAAGAAAAGAAAAGCTAATAATAAGATCATTCAAGAAGTTGTATAATAGAAAAAAGACAAGGAATAGACTAGTCCCCAATTGGAGAACAGAAGAAGTTATGGTTAGAAAGTCCTTTCAAAGAAGAAGAGGTAAGGAATAATGAGATCTGATTGCAATGGGAATAAAGCTCCTGCTAGTGTGATGGATATGCCATGGAATTTTACAAGAAGAATTGGGAATTGATTAAAGGGGATCTAATGGGTGTGATGAGGCAATTTGATGAGGATTGAGTGGTCAAAAAAGCAATAAATGAAACATATATCTGCCTCATCCCCAAGCAAAGTAGTGTAAGGAAAGTGGAGGAATTCAGGCCTACCAGCTTGGTGACTATTCTTTATTTGGGCATTGCAAAATTACTTGCAAATATGCTAAGGGAAGTAATTGGGGAGATAGTGGATGAATCATATATGACATTTGTTAAGGGAAGACAAATTAGGGATAGAGGTTTGAGACAAGGGGATCCTTTGTCTCTTTTCCTCCACATAATTGTTGCAGATGCTTTGAATGGACTAATTAAAGCTTAGGTAGAGGAAAGCTGAGATGTTTTGGGGTTGGAGAAGATGAGATCCAAGTTTCCCATATAGAATATGTAGATGACTGTTTGCTGTTCATTACCAATGATATGGAGAGCATACAAAATGCTATGAGAATATTTAAAGCCTTCTGCAGATTTTCAGGGCTGAGCATTAATTTTAGGAAAAGTCAAGTGACACGGCCAAATATGAAGGAGACAGACATTATGGATATTGCCAGCAGATGAGAGCAGAGAGGGGCAATTGGCCAATGCAATATCTAGTACTTCTACTAGGAGGGGACCTGCAGAAAATAACATTATGGGAACCAATTATTTAGACAACCAGGAGAAGAATTGAGGGATGATGGTATAGCTACCACTCCAGGGAATGTATATTACTTCTATTGAAATCATTCCTTGAAGCAATACCAACTTACTTCATGTTAGTCTTAAATATTACAAGGAAGGTTGTAGAGCCGATTGGAAAACTAAGAAGGGATTTCTTGTGGAAGGAGGAATGGGGCGGAGATTGATCAAGTGGAGACATATCTGCAGGGTAGTGTTGAAGGGTGGATTGGGTTTAGGCAGCATTCTGTAAAAGAATAAAGCATTAATGAGTAAGTGGGTATGGGTGCCCTATAAGGACAGAAGGAGCATATGGGTCAAGGTCATTATAACTATACATGGTACAAAAAAGAAGGGGTCTGACGTCAGCCTGCACCCTCATGCAACTTATAAGGGCCCCATGAAGTTCATCTACTCCCTATATCCCTTTCTGCATCAATGGGTAAAATGGAAGGTGGGAAATGGAAAGCTTATCAGATTTTGAGAAGACTAGGGTTGTAGGGTGCAACCATTTGAAGAATAATTTCCAAGAATCTTCAACAAATCTGCTTTCAATGAGACTCCAATAATAGATCTCATAGTCAGATAGGAAGGAGAGGAAAGGGGTCAAATTGGTTGTAACCTCAATCTTAGGGGCAGCCTCGGTGAATAGGGGGAAAGGGAAGCTATCCATCTGCTTCTAATTTTGGAAGAGGTGAGATTGCAGGAAGGGGAAGACAAAAGAATATGGATAGCAGACAGCTCAAGGATATTTTCTTTCAAGTCCTTGAAAAAGGTTAACCTGAACCGCCTCCTTAAGAACTTGATCCAAATGCAGATTTCATATGGACAACAACTCCTTCAAAAGCTTAGATTTTAGGATGACTAATAGGTCTAAATAAACTCAAAACTGTAGACTGAAACCAGAAGAGATATTCTAACACCTTTATATCTCCTTCTTGGTGGTGTTTATGTAGGTCTGCTGATGAGGACAAAAAACACATCTATGGTAGTTGCTAGTTCGCAAAAAGCATATAGCATAGGAGGGGGAACCAACATGAGAAGATGATACCCTCAAGGGAGACAACCTTTTTCAAGTGCCACAAGGAAGTGACAACTCGCACTTCAGACAGTACTGGAAATGCACCTTGTCAACCATGTTCTTTGCTGTGTGGGAGGAGCATGATAAAGTAATTATCAAAGGGAAGGTGTCAACACCTGAACAAATCCGGCAAAGATTAGTTACCCTTTTTGCTATTTGGGTGTCTGTTTCTAAATGGGGTAAAGGAATAGGTTTTGGGGTAACATTTTGTATGGTTTCTTGGTAACATATGTTCATAGTTAGCTTTTTATTTTTATTTTTTGTTGGAAAACTTACAATTCTTGCACTTGTTAGAGGTATCTCATCCATCTTTTTAGTTAATATCTCTTAGATTCTTCCCCCCCCCGCCCCCCAAAAAAAAAAAAAAAAAGGGATGGAACCATAAAATGAGGCTTAGAATTGTCACACCTCAACCTTGGCTCTTGAACCCTGAATCACATCATTTGTAATTGGGTTCACTAATAACTTCATGTACGTGTTAACTCTCTCTAGTCTTTGCATCACTGAGATGCTTATCTGGACTGGTCTTTTATGTTATTGAACAAAAGTAAAATGAAAGTGACCCATGTATAATTTCAGTTTGTAATGATTCATACCTAACAAAGAGCTAATTATGTAAGATTTATTTGAGAAACATGTCTAGACACCCAAGTGATAGTTAAGTACCCAAGTAAAAGTGAGGTGGGTTAGGGCTAGTCTTGTAATAAGTGTGGTTATGCAGTTGGAACTATCTTTGTGATGAGTGTGATGTGGTGATTATCTATATGACTAATGATAGGTGTGGCATAGACCTCAGCTCGTTTGGCCTCGTTGTGGAGGATAACCGCAACTAATATGTGCTTCGCCCTCAAAATTCTACCAAATGGTAGGATGATCAGAAAGGTGGCAAAGCCCTATAGGTTTCATTGCAAAATTGATATATTGGAATGAGATGGAATCTTTTGTGAAAAAACTTTCAGGCCTTTAAAAAGGTTCATTTGTGCTTGTGGATGCTCTTGAGTAACTGGAGATGAAAAAAAAATAATCAAGATTTATGAAGAATGTGGAGTTCAATTTTTTGATTGTCGAATAGAAGGAAATACCTCATATTAACATGCCATTGGTAGATGAACATGGGTGATAGATGCAGAAAAATTTCTTAACTTGTGTCTATGATGGTGCTTCCTTTGTGAATCGTGCTTTGAATATGTTTCCCACATTTTTCCTCTTACCCTTTTATGCAGGCACTTTGAAATTAATGGCGTACTTTCTTTCCAATGGTTAGTCATGATGAGATAGTGTGGGAAACAATCTTTCCCATCATTGTCCACACCTGTCTTGGAGGGGAAATTGGGTGGTAGTTTGGCGATTCATCGTCCAATAGTCTAGTCGAAAGGAGGGGAATGAAAGACTATTTATTTATAAATATATAAAAGGGCCCCATTTATATATCTTGCTTTAGCTCCGATTGGTTAGGACTGGTCCTGCATATTGGAGAAAATAAATTGGAATCTTGGTGTGGTACTGTCATATAAAGGTCTATTGATAGAGATCACATTGCATTTATGATCTATCATTGTTATTCACCAAACAACGAGACCCAACTATCATTTCTTCTTTGAAAGCTATTCTGTCAGCCTTGATAATTAATTGATGGCCGATTTATTCTTTGTTGTAGTTTGGAGCATAGCATTGTCCTTTTTCCTTCTTTTATGTCAATATCATAGACCTTCTGAAGTGAAAAGAGAGGATCCAATTTTCCAAAATTCTTCAATATGTAAAATAACTTAGATATTCTTTTCTTCTTGGAATTCTTGAATTTATTTGTATCTCACGGGTGTCCATTTTAGAACTTGAATTGATCAGTTTTTCCCATGTGCTGCGAAAAAGTGGATCAATAATAGGGTTGAGTGTTGCTCCCCTTCTCATTTGATGACCTATTGGTTTTGCTCATATATCAGATGTAGTTTCCACATGAAAAACTATTTGTGAGGTACCATCCCAACTCGCCTTCATTGTAGACCAAGACAGAAATTGCTACTAATATCTGGTCATGTTGAATGGATAAACTAAGATGTAATTGTAGCATTCCCTGGTTCCACCAATTCTCTTTTATTTTTCACCTTTACTAGCGTTACGCTTTTACTCTGACATCAACAACTGTTTGCAGTTATTTTGTGCTTTCTGATCTTGCTGCAAGCTTTGAACATGGAGTGAAATTAGTGATTGCAGAGAAAAATTTAGGGGAAGAGGAGAAAGAAAAAAAAAAAAAAGGAGAAGAATTCCTTGATTTTGGGAATAAGTAGGCCTTTTCTTTTTGCCTTTTCCATTTTCTATCATACTAACATATATGTATCCAATTAAGCAGATGTTCTCTTTCCGTAACTCTGCCATGACTGGTACCAATCCTGCGTGTAAGAGGATGGTTTTTGTTAGGTAGGGGACAGCTAGTGTAAAACTTCATCAGATCTACTGTGATATGGACATTGAGTTGAGTCTTTAGTTGTAGAAAACATCAGTAACAATGGTATACACTATACTGTACATTGGCTGTAACTTGGAATTTGGAACTTTGTGATACATATGCTCCTAAACGTAGACATTTTATTGATAAATGTTTGATGTTGTTTGCTATGATTTATGATTGGAAGTTAGAACTGCATGATACATCTACTCCCATACATAGACCTTTAATTTGTAAGCGTTTGATGTTGATTGTTGTGTCTACAATGTGTGCTAGGTTGTCAACAGAATTAGTGAGCATATTATCGAGGAGCTCCATTTTGATCATGCATCTGAGTCAGTTTCAACAGGAATAATTGGATTGTGCAGTGATGCGACTGCTGGATTGTTCTATGCATATGATGAAAATTCCATCTTTCAGGTTTAGGAACTCAGTTGATTTGATTTATTTATTTTTTTCTTTTAGCTCTTTTTTTTTGCCTCAACTTTCTTATTATGTTGTTGCTTAATGTCAAAAATTTGCAGGTGTCTGTTCATGATGAAGGCCGAGACATGTGGCAGGTGTATTTGGATATGAAGGAATATGTTACAGCCTTAGCTCATTGTCGTGACCCTTTCCAAAGAGATCAAGTGTATCTAGTGCAGGTTTGTTATAGTCAATATAAAGTACATTGTCTGGTATCTATGCCAACCTATAGCTCAATGGAATGATTCAAAGAAAATTTTGATCTGAATTTTTATTTTTATTTTTATTTTTGGTTTCCAGTGTTTTTATTTTTTTTTATTTTTAATCTTCTACATATTTCATAGTTAGGGCATTTTTGCAGGCTGACGCTGCTTTCTCTGCAAAAGATTTTTTCAGAGCAGCATCCTTCTATTCAAAAGTATGATTTCTGGTTTCCTTGTTTAGCTATTTATGCAAACTGCTGTCAATTTGCAAATAGAGGCTAACCTTTGTCAACCTTTAGCACCACAAATTTCATACTTTTAAGTGGCTATTGGAGAAAAGATTGGAGTTCTTCATTTCTTGGTTTAATGTTGGACTTGATCTGGGTGCACAGATAGATTAATTTTTATTGACTTTGAATGAATTTACACAATGGCCAATGAATTTGGATTTGTCTTTGAAGGCTCGAGTCTGTGAAATTGCTTGATGCTACTTGAAGTTTTATACTTTAGTGAGCAAATAAATTTGTTATTGTCATACAAAATCTCAAATACTGATATTTTGTTGGCTTAGGAAGATTTTCTTTTGGCATACAGAGCATTAGGGAATATGCTGATAACTCCATTTTTTTGTATCATTGTGAAATACCCTGTCTATCTTGGATTGTTTTAGTTCAATCTAATCTGCTTCATACCTTGCTCAGTTGCCAATCTATGACTTCTTTAACACTAGTTATGTAATAATTTGGACAAATAGTTTGTTTAAGTGACTATAAATTTTAATTACAGTTTAGGACTTCAAGATTGTTGTTTTTATTTATAAAATCTTCTAATTTCCTACTAAGTTGATTTCTTTACCTTATGCCTTTATCACAACCATGCCAAAAAGAATAAAAGGACAAAAGAAAAGAAAAAAAAATATTCAAAGAAGTTGGGATGTCCATCTGACGGTCAAGAAGACACTCTCTTCTCTTTTATCCCCTCATTGCCTACTCCTCATCAAACTTTTTCATTTTCTCATTTAGTGTTGTTAAAGCGGAGAAATGGAGCGAGGCAATAAGCCTCCATGTAGGCATAAAATAATTATTTAGATATTCCTTAAGAATTATTAATTTTTTTATTGGTCCCTCACTCCATATATGTATGCATGTGTTTAAAATAGGTAATATATTAAAATAAATAAATATTTTGTTATTTTAATATATTATTTAATTTTATTAATTTAGGGTTTAACATAATATTTTTTCAAGCCCTCCAAAAAAATATTACAAACATCCCCATAGTGTTCAGGTCATTGTCTAGGCTCTCATATTGTGGGGGGTTAGGCATTTAGGCGACGTTTTGACAGCCTTATTCTCATTACCCCAATTCATTGAGTTCTCTGCCCATGGAATCATGACATTGGTCTTCAAAACCCACCAAAAGAGATCACTCCTTGTACTTGAAGTTTTATAATGAGGGATTTAGTTGCTGTAGTTTTTACCATCTTTCTTCAAAAGTGCTTTCCTTGGTGCCTATCCCCTTCATGCTGTCCATTTTGTAAACAAAACGGTAAGACCATCGACCATCTGTTTTGGAGGTGCTCGTTTTCTAGCTATGTGTGGGTCTGTTGGCGGCAACATTTTTCTATATTTTCGGAGGTCAACAATCAGCTTCTCCAGTTTAGTGTTTGTCCTTATTGGGAGGAAGTTGATCCTAAGTGGCATGACCATTGGTTGGTGGCTAGCTTGTCTGTGCTTTGATGCTTGTGGAAGGAGAGGAATGCGTGGATTTTTGAAGATAAATGCTTGCCGCTTAGTTTTCCGAGGGAAGAATCTCAGTACTTAGCATCATTATGGATTAGTAATTGCCCTTTATCTTTCGGGTACTTCGTGATCGATTGGTTAAGAGGGTGGGGCAATATAGTGTAATTGTGGGGTGAGTTCTAGTCTTTGTTGTTTTGGGGGCTTGTTGGAATTGAGTTCACAGTGTGTAATTTTATTTTGTTAATTAATAAAATTGCCTCTTTTTTTTTTTTGGTTTTTTTTTTTAAAGGGTATTGGAGTTTGTATTTTGTCAATCATCTAATATGTCTTCCTAGGTGGTAGCTTATGGTTAGATTGAAATCATTAGACTATGCCAAATGAAATTTCATGAATTCCCTATTGATATGATATCAAGCTTTGGCACAACCTAGCCAATATCATGCATTTCAATAGGAATGTGACTTTTCTTGTTGATGACATTGATGAATTAGTTACTTCAATTTCTTTTTTAGATGCTTTTGTTTGACGGGAATATATATCCTAATATTAGTATGGTGTATTTAGACTACACATGAAAAGGAAGTGCTGCTTTTATTTTCACCACGTGTGGAAACAACCTCTTGCAAAGCAAGGTAAGGTTGTATAGAGTAGACCAACAATGTGGTTTGATACTTTGCCAGGATCCCATGTAGGTGGAAGTTTTATGTTCTTGGCTGCCCTTTTCTTCACCTACATTGCAGTGTTAATGAAAAAAAATGTTACAACTGGAGAGTGTTAATGGATAGTATTAGAAGTCTTATACAGTTTCTTTCGTCATGAGTGCTTCAATTATTTTTCATTATAGTAATATGGATGTATATTATGTTCGGATGTCATTAAATCATGTGGTACTGTACATTGAAAAGACAATTTGGTGACTGATGGGTTGTTTGCTTCAGATTAACTATGCGTTATCATTTGAGGAGATCACTTTGAAGTTTATTTCTATTGGTGAACAGGTATGTTGTGGTCTTGTTTCATATTTTGAATGAGGAGTTTGAATGCCCAAGTTTAACTAATAAGATATTGAAATTTATTTTGATTTTGTATCTACTATAAATATGAGTATGTATATATAGTTTCTTTCCCACCCTCTGCTTGTCTTTCTCGGGTTTGAATCTTAAGATACTTAATAAACTTGCTTTTGAGTAATTTTTTACATTCACCGCATCTTATCATTTCATTTCATCATTTGTTGTTGTCTTTATGAGGAACATTTTAATGGAGATTACAAGCTTTATTTTGATGGCTTAAGCATATGCAATTTACCTCTTTTCTTAATTTCATCTTAATCGTTTTTGCCTTGTTGGTATGGAAATAATAATTTGTGTAATTGAAATAGTAAAATATCTTTGTACAGATTATAGAAAAACTAGAAATGACAAAAGAAACACAAAATATCTAATCCTGAACCAACAACAAATCATGGATCAAGGCAGCTGTATTCCGTATTTTACCATCTTAAATATTGTTTCAAATTAATTGCAAGGTATAACCAGACTACTTTGAGGTGAATCTTAAAAGTTTTTTTTTTCTTAAAGAAACATATGGATTTATAGTTAGAATGGATAATACAAAAGACCGATGAAAACACTCATGACAGAGAAAACCCACCTACAACTTACCAACCACTTGAGCCTACCCTGCTACGGAATATTTCCCCACCCTCTCAACCATTCTGACATTGAGTAACCCAAAGGCACTTGACAGTTGCTAACCCCAAAAAGATGCTAAGTACTGCGATTCCTCCCAAAGCAAGACATACAATCTGGATTTCTCCTCAAAGATTCGCGCATTCCGCAGGCACCACATCACTGCCATACTTGCTATCATCCAATGACCTCATCACTGCGGAATAATCTCCTCCCGAAAAGGACATAAACTAAACTAGAGAACTTGATTGTTAACTTCAGAAAAAATTAGAAGTGTCGTTTCCACTTGTCTCACACATTTTTGGCATAAGAACATCTCAAGAACATATGATCAACCGACTCTTCATCATGTGTACATAACTGACAACAGTGTGGAGATAGATATAGGTTCGAGAACTACTTTTGCACCATCTCCCTTGTATAGACCTTCCTCAAGGCCACTTTGGACCCAAGAAATTTAATTTTAGATGAGATAGGAACTTTCCAAAGTTCCATTAAGATCGGAGATAATTGAATTGTTGGATTGTCCAATAACAGTGAAAAGAAAGATTTTGTAGAGAACCCACCCCACGAATCATTGATCCACACTACTCGATCACTCCTATCATCCGGCACACAGTCTTGATGAAGCGTTTGAAGACCAGACTCTTCCTCAACACAACCTGAAAGCTCTCAGATGGAGGTCCCATTGGCCATGTGTCAACCTATCCCCTATCCTCCTAAAATGGGAGATAGTACAATGATGACTTGATGATTGTCTGTATAATCTCGAGAACAAATCAGTTAAGGCATCAATACCCCACCATACATCCTCTCAAAACCTAATCATATCTCCTCAACCAACTCATAGCCTAGTGTGCTGATCATACCATTGGTACAATGGATGGATGAACTTCCAAGGACTCCTATAGGTGGAATTCCTCTTAACCCCTGTGTCTCTACCATTAATGTTGAGCTCATACCTATTTTTAATCACTCTGGCCCATAGATATTCTCTCTCTCTGGGAAATCTCCACAACTATTTCCCTACCAATACTTTATTCCTTTCCACTAAATTTTCGATCCCCAAACCGACTTGATTTTTTGTTAGTTGTATCTGTCGCCATTCCATAAGATGTAGCTTGCTACCATCCTCTCCTCCCACAAAAATTCCTCATTAGCTTCTCAATCTTCATGGGTTCGCCCTTTGAAATTCTAAACATCGACAGAAAATAAGTGGGTAAAGCATCCAAAACCGATTTGATCAATGTAAGTTTTCCTCCTTTAGATGGGAAAGCTCTCTTCCACCCATCTAACCTTCAAGCCACTTTAGGCACTACTAGTTCCCAAAACACTTGGGATCCGGGATTCCCTCCGAGAGGCAAACCCAAATATTTTAATGGCCAATTGCCTAATTTATAACCAATTCTCAGCGCCACCCTTTGCATCCACCCTTCTGCCGTGGAAATTCCAGCTATGCATGTTTTGGTCATGTTAACTCGCATGTCTGAGAACCAACAAAAGCTCTGCACAATTTTAAAACATTCTCTACTGCCTCGTCTTGCCTTCCAAGAATAGGAGAGTATCGTTCTCAAACTGCAAATGAGAGACTTCAACCTTGTCCCTCCCAACCACAAACCACTTAAACATATTCATGTCTCTCCCCTTACCCAACAATTTGCCCAAACAATCCACCATTAAAGTAAACAAAAAAGGGGACATTGGGTCCCCTTGTCTCAAGCCTCTAATTGCCTCAATTTTTCCCCTTGGTCTATATCTATGAAGATAGAATATGTTGCAAATCTCAAACACCCCTGAATCCACTTCCTCTAATTATCTCCATATTCTTTCTTTTGTAGCATGAAATCAAGGAAATCCTAATCAGCTATGTTATAAGCCTTTTCGATGTCAAGTTTAACCACTATCACCTTTTGTTTTCCAACTCTATGGTCTTTCACTATCTCATTCGCCACTACAACTGCATCCGTAATATTCCTGGCTTCACAAAAGCCATTTGAGTTTTCAAGACTGTGTCACCCACCATTAACTTAAGCCGATTAGCCAAAACTTTGGTAATAATTTTATATAGACTTGTCATAAGTCTAATAGGCCGAAAATCTTGCACCTTTTTCACGACATTTTTCTTTGGAATCAAACAAATGTATGTCTCATTAGTGCATCTATTCACACTACCCGTCCAATAAAACTCCTCCATAACCTTCATTAGGTTATTCTTTAGTACCTCCCAATTTCTTTGGTAAAAAAAAATCATGAAAAAACTATTTGGCCCTAGTGCCTCGTAGCCATCACAATTAAAGATTGCTTCTCTCACTTCTTCTTCTGAGAACTGACCCTCCAATGTACTACTAACCTCGTCTGCTATTGGTGCCCCTTCAATCCCTTCAATACCCCACACCTGCTTTTGTTTTGTGCCAAACATTTTGGAACAAAGTGTTTTCCACTATTTTTTCCTCCTCAATAATTTCAACTTCATCACCCTTCATCCAAAGTGTCCCACAATATTTTTCACTATTTTTTCCTCCTCCTCAATATTTTCAACTTCATCACCCTTCATCTTAGGAGATAATATTTGCCACCTTTCTACCACTCAAAATTCAATGGAAAAGTTTTAAGTTTGCATCTCCTTCCTTTAGCAGCTTAATATGGGCTTTAAGCCATTCTTCTCTATCCATATCCCTAGACAATTTCCATTGCTCCCCTTTCTACTCCCATCTTTCTCGTCACCGCTGATTGTCCCACTGACTACCATCTCCAGTCGATCAAAATCCCTATTACAACTTTCTAACTCTCTTCTCTTTCCCTCCTCTGATTCCAACAGAGATAACCCCCACTCATAGCACTGTACCTTCATAGCCTTTAATTTTTGCATGAATTTGAATCCCTCTCATCCCTCCGGACTATATGACCTCCACCATCCATCAATCCTCTCCACGAAGTCTGACCGATTCACCAAGTGACCATCAAACCTCTTACGACTAGGGCCCCACAACGGTTTGGTAGTGTTTAGTGAGACAGGCCAATGATCAGATGCAAATCCACCTCCCACTTCTTGATGACAAAACGGAAAAATGTTTGCCCATCCAACACCAAATAGAAATCTATCTAGCGTACAACATACAAGATCTCTTCTGAAATTGGACCATGTGAACGTGTCATTAAAGAGAGGGGGATCATGAAGGCTGATTTCATTAATCAAACTATCAAAAGCCTCATGATTCTAGTAGAATGTCCATTGTTTTTTTTTCAAATGCATATCGGACCACATTGAAATCACCCCCTACACAACACTCGTCTACGTACAACACACTCAAAGCTGCCAGTTCATCCCAAAATAAACCCCAGTCTCGCTTACTACATGGCCCATACGCCCCAGATAGCCACCATTCTTCTCCATCAAGATATTTAATCTTCACTGAAACTGAAAAGTCTCCAATTAATTTCTCAACCACCCCGCACCTTTTGGTTTCCCATGCCACAAAGAGTCCTCCCTCAGTGCCAACTACTGTTATGTACGCCCAATCTTTAAACTAAGACTACCACAAGGCCCCAACCAAAGCCCTCCGCACTATTCTTTTTTTTACCTATTGGAGGATGATAATATTCGGATTATTGAGACCAATTACCCTTTTTATCATTCTGCATTTATCTCGCGAGCCACACCCTCTAATATTTCATGATAATATCTTCATAGATCACTTCATTCTCTCTGATTCCCACCAAAGTTTACAATCTTCACTCCTCCTTGCCGTCCCCCTTCTAGTCTTCTCCTTTTCTAACTTGATCAGCATAATGTTCATTTGGGCTAAAAATAATTTCACGTCATCCTTTATGTCTCCACAGGTTTGGTAAATACCCCATGAGATTGGCTCGTTTAATTTTCTGTAGGTAATACCTACATTCCACTTCCACCTCTAACATCCTTAGAATTCGGCACTATGGAGATGGAACACTTACCAGATGGAGAAATATTGGTAGTTTGAACATCTTCAACCCTTTCGTATCTTAGTCCTTGAGAAGACACATATGTAGGAGCTTGCTGTTCATTCTCTTCTCCGCCCTCATCTTCCTCTTTTGACAGCATTTGATCATTCATAGAATTACTGCAGTAGCTTGAAGAATCAGCTTGACAAGATTCTAGTAACTCATTTTCCTCTTCTTGCCGCCCCCACCCACCCAATTATCACTTGACAGAATTGAATTGTGAAGCTTTACACTAATCCCTGCATTTCCACTATGTGCAGGTTGCTGGAAGTTAACCTTCTGTTTTGATCTTCTTTCATAGACTTGGAAAGGCTAATTATTCATATATATTCTCCTGCTTCCAGCTTCCCTCGTTGATTTCTATTCCGCTCTATTTTTTATATTATTTGTCTAGAGAGTCTCCACATGGGCCTCGCACCAATTTTGCCCATCATCCTCTTCGATCTATGCAGTGAAGCCCACAACCCTTGCCCATGATTTCTAACCCTCTTTTTGCAGACTAGACCGAAGTGTTTGACCTTTCCTAACGTTATCTCCCCTCCTCAAATCAGCTACATTAACATCTGCACCTCCTCTGCTTGCGTTGCTATGCCTGCAACCGCTCCCTATATTTTGGTAAGTTCCAATGGAGAAAACTCATGTCACGACTTCTTTCCTTCCCGACTAAGCTTTTTGCCGTCTGTCCCATGTACTTGCTCCTTGGGTTTCTCCCCCAACAACGTCTTCTCTCTACCGCCATTCCATCGGTCCTCTGAACCTGCGCCACCTACTCCACTTTTTGCAGGACCTTGATAGTGCACTGTGTCGTGTCATACATCCTCGTGCAGCTTGGACAACTCTTCCCCACGTCAGATTGCACTTGCTCTTGTCGTCGAAATCGATTTTCGCGGCACCTGGTTTCGTCCTCGCCAATCTGCAAAATATCGTCTCCTTCATCTTCTTCGTTTTCGTTGTCAACAGGATCTGGATTGGTATTGAAGGTCATTTTTTTAATTCCACTATCTTCGTTCTTCTTCGTCCCCAATGTGAACACTGAACAACCAAACCGAGAAGACCAAGGCTTCCGTCCGGATCTGCATACAATCTGGTAGGAAATCCCTACTCCACCCTTTAACTTTCATATAGGCTGGATCGAAAGAGGCTCCTTCAATTGTAGGCACATCCATTTCTAGTAACTCGCCACACTTCTTAACAATCTCCTCAAAGGTAGACTTTTGCCAGACACTTAGTGGTACACCTTCTATTCCAATCCACGCCCTTCGATAACAAAGTACCCTACTATTCCATTGTACAGTCTCCCAATTTTCGAATTTTGTAATTTTGCCTCCCAATTTCGAATTTGATAATTTAGTACAGTCTTCAGCTTCCCCTTCAGTAACAACACCCATTCCTCCTTTCGACTTGCATTTGTAAATGGCTCGGTCTCCACACACATGAATCAATGTGCAAGATACCTGTGTTTGCTGAAAGACGTCTTCTTCAATTGAATCCCAATCAACCTCGTCCGAAAATCTCATGAAGACCAACCAGTGCTTGTTGTCTTTTCCCTTTTTGATTACCTTTTTCTTTGGTGTAAATCTCTTTTTATTGAATCTCTGACTTACATTATCCTTTGAATGAGTTTGATATGTTACTCTATCCATTTCGCCTCCCCTGCTGACTGCCAGCTCCCGGCCTTTCCTACTCTGTCCTCCTATACTGGAAATAGCTTCCTCCAAATTGTAATCGACCCTGTCCAATTTTGATTTTTGCCCTCCTCTGGGGAAATGACCATTCTATGAAAACCCTTCTCAATCTTCGTTAACCTCAGGAAACTATCTCCATTATTGGTGAATGTTCAGCTATCATAACATACCTCATATTCCTCCACACTCTCTTAAAAACACCATTTCTTGTTTGCTTGGTGGCCTCCATCATAGTTTTCCTGAGCCATTTTCCTGTCTTCTCATCAATTTCTATTCGATATAGCTTGAATTTGGTATATTCTTCTATGAACAGCACACCCCACCGGCTGGATTTCCAGATTTTTCACCCCTTGAAATCTCAAAAGTCAAAACAGTTTATGTTACGAAGTTGTTAACAAGCACGTGGAAAGCTTCATTTACTTTTGGGGGTGGTTTCATCTTAGTGCTATGACTTTTTGGAGAGGAATTTAGTTGCCGCAATTTTGTTTAAACTATTCCGTTAGTCATACAGTTGTAACTTCCCCTAGATGAGCATCTTAGGATTTCTAGAAGTTTTTCGTTCGTGGAGTTGCTTCATGTTTGGGAACATCTTAAGACATTAATGTGACCTTGGTTGTCTTGGCTTTTGCTTTCCTTTCTTTGTTTGTCTTGGTTTTTTTCAGGCATTGTGCATTTTCTCATCTTTGTAATTAGCCTCATTGTTGCTTTGTTCCCCCCCTTCTTTCTTTCTTTCTTTATATTTTTATTCTATCATCTTATAAGAATTTTGTTCCCTCTCCATAAAAAAAGTAACTTTTTCTTTACCATTCCAAAACCATAATAAGAATAACATTTAGTCCTGAAAGTTTTTGCATTTTCATTTCCTTAAAGCACTTTTTACCTCAAGCATGCTAATTTGGTTGTTAATTGTATTTCTTCTTCTTCTTCTTCTTCTTTTTTTTTTTTTTTTTTGACCATACTTCATTCTTGTTCATATATTTACTACCATTATCTTGG
Source organism: Tinospora cordifolia (assembly GCA_030144865.1). Classification (NCBI taxonomy): domain Eukaryota; kingdom Viridiplantae; phylum Streptophyta; class Magnoliopsida; order Ranunculales; family Menispermaceae; genus Tinospora; species Tinospora cordifolia. Next base: position 17,057 of record JAJIYU010004555.1, read on the forward strand.
GTTCTGAAGTTAAGCTTTCAAGAACTGAAATTGATTAAATGTAATCAATTGTTGCACAATGTATATTGTTTCAAGGACGGGGAGTCCTTTAGACAATAATCATATGCATTGTGTAATGGTTTCCGGACCCCTTGACCTATCACTTAGGTCAAATACTTTTGTGATTTTACTTAGAGCAATCCACAAAAATTTTTAGAAGAAGGAACAATGCCATACCACTAATTCATCCTGTATTCCTGTTCTTGATCTTCAGAAATGTACGTGAACCGTTCCTTCTATACTGATCAAGGAACAGAAAGTACAACTACCCTCTAGTAGTCCTTGAGCTTGCCTGAGCATAGACCTTAATTGTGAATTCCCACAAGTTGAAGCAAAACTTTCCCATCTAACATTGCAATCTCTCTCTCTCTCTCTCTTCTTTTCTTGACCAGAAACAAAAGTAATGTCTATTGTATTAAGTATGATCTAATTGAATGTTTTACATAGAGAAAAAATTTTTCATTGACTATAATTCAAATTATCAAAGATTGATTTTATCCCTCGACATTGCCCCAAAGAAAATCCTCTTGCCAACACCAACCCATAGTGAAGCCAAGCAAAAAGAGCTTTTTTATTTGTAATGAAACAGGCGCATTACAACAAACAACCACTATGCAATAATGCCCCAACAGTTTAAGAAGAAACTGTCACTTGGAAAGGACCACAGATTGGTTTCATTTGGTGGACTACCCCATTGATGAATTGCTTCCCACCTCCTCCAATGACCTCTAGTACAATAACACTCTTTAAAAATGTGATGACTAGATTTCATATTTTGCTTATGCAAGTGACATCAGTTGGGAGAATTAACCGAACTCTTGAATTTCCTTTGGTTGATTTCAAAATGACTCATCTTACCATAGTCCATAAAAAAAATCTAGATTTAGATGGAACATGAGCTTTTCGGATGTGATTTTTTGGCAATTGGGCTAGAGTTTGGTCATCATCTGGGCAAGAGAAAAGATGATGGAAAAAGTAATTAGAGGATAATTCCCTTGAGGTTTGGATAGACCAAGGCACTTTCTCCCTCTCTCTCTAGATAGGTAACATCCATCACGATCTCAAGTAGGGATGTGGGCTTCTGTGGTTTCTATATTAGACGAATTCCTTCTAAGGTTTAGACTCTCTGAGTCCCTCTGTTCTTATTGTTAATACTAGGTTTCACAAAATGGCAAATACAACAATTTTGATAGCTGGATAGTCTACAATTATGTGGAAAAGAGTTCTAATTCGAAGGGTTAGACTCTCTGAGTCCCTTTGTTCTTATTATTAATACTAGGTTTCACAAAATTGCAAATACGACAATTTTGATAGGTGGATAGTCTACAATTATGTGAAAAAGAGTTCTTGGAAGTTGGTAGTTCTGTAACAAGAGATGCTCCCAAAATATGAAGCAGTGACCATCTCCTACTTTTAATTTAATAAGAGGCACGAGAAAATAGTGCAGTGAATGAATTTCTGGGGACCATGATAGGTAGCTTTTAGTAACAAGCTAGCATCTCTTGAACTCTGTTGGACTGCATGTTGACTTATGATGACCTTATTCATAAGGATTCTCTTTTCTTATTGGAGCACCACAACCATGTCCCTGCCAATGCTTTTGTTCTTAGCTCCAAATTCCATATCCCTAATCCTCCTTGATTAGTCCTACTTCTGACCATGATCCATTTAATAAGGTATCCACCTCTTTCTTGGTCTTTGGAGCACCTTCAATGGTCATTAAATTTGGAGCATTTGAATGGTCGTTGACTTGATCTTGAATTTATTGGCTTGACTAGTTGATCTTAGAATACTAGAAGGAATGTCAGTGATTGGCAAGATAGCATAATCCCTCAAATATCTAGGTTCTACTCATGGACCTAGGATGACTTTATCTTCCATTTTGTGTTGTTGTTTAGAGGCTTGCCTTTAATCTTTATGATTTCTTCGTGAAATCTTTCCAATTTCTGGATCAAAAAGGAATCAAATCTAAGCTTGCAGGCCTTCACATCCAATGCATTCAAGTATTTAAAGAAATAAAAATAAAAAGCTTAGAATAGGACTATAATTGATTGATATCACTTTGGAAAGAATATGTGCCATCCAAAGTGAAAAATTTTCAGCATTGACTGTTGCCCATGGTGATGTGAATGCTAGTGGCATGCTCCAGCGCTGACCACCTAATATGTATGTGTCTTCTTCATGTTGCTGTCTGTAAGTGGAATTTAGTGTCAGTACGACATCTATTTAGTGACAGTGACTTCTTGTATGTAAGGGAGGTGCAACATGATGGTTTTTTTAATCACTTTCTATCGTGTTGCATATCGATCCTATGGACTTAAGTCTTAGCATATGTCCTTGTCTTGATTCTTGAGCATGTTAGATAGGGATGGTCTACTCGTTGGCGGTTGGTGTGCTTGGTGGTGGTTTGATCATAATGAAGGAGAGGAACTCAAGAATGTTTTTTGGATGTAGTTATCTTGCGGTTGAAGTTGGGGAAAGATTACATGCATGTACCTCATTCTGGGGTAACAATGGTGCTTTGTCAGTGGGATATCCCTTCTTAGATTGGTTGAGAGGATGAGCTAATTTCGTACAACTGTATATATATGTATACCAATAGGATGTACTGTAGAGCTATATTGTTACACATACATATCAATATATAATACACATTTCTTTTAAAAAATAGTTTTAACGAAAGATTGAAAAATAATTTTAACAAAAGAAATTAGATGAACCTAACTCTGAAAGTACACCAAAAACTTATTGTAGAATAATTGCAAGTGCACAGTATTGCGAATAAAAGTAATGTAATGATGGGCAACATTCCATCTGAGATTTGTACTATTTTTTAATTAATTGTTAAAATTATTTTAATTTGATTCTATATCTAAACAAATATTAAAATTATACTTCGGAAACAAACATATTGTGTGTAGATGCACATACTTGTACAAAATTATGCTTGCTTGTTCACTTAATGATAATATATTTTGTTTCTTTGAAAAAAGTTACAATGAAAATGAAAAATTTAATCAATCAATCAATCAATTATTAAAACCTAAGATTGCAATTTCCACACACTTCACTTAGATTTATTTATTTATTCAATTAATTAATGTAAATTTTTAACCAGGAGCCATAATTTATTTGCAAGGCTTTTCTAATGGTCAAGGAAGAACTTATTAAGTGTGATTTGAATTAAAACAAAACTCATTGAGTCTTTACTTGTTTAAGGGTTAGACATGTCATGCATATATATTCTTAATTTCTTATCATACATTAACTCATGATTTCCACCTTGTGATCATACATCACTTTAATCATCTTCTATATCTAAAATAGTTTTCCCAAGTTTCATCTAGGTGCAACAAATAAAATTTATTAATGGCCAGTTAATTAGAAGCAGTAAAAGGAAGGAGGAGGGATGGAGAAGGACGAGCTAGGGAAGGAGACAGAGTAACGAGAAGGAGCAGCGGATTAGCTGGAAGAAAGTTGAAGACAAGACACGTGGAGAAATCAACATGGAAATCCATGCTTATGAGAAACACAGAGGAGGAGAATGAAGGATGGACGGTGGTCAAAAGTAAGCGCAGAGGTAAAGTTTATCCAAAACATCGAGAACCAGCCAAGTCGGTTACCAGTTCCCATTACAGAGAAGTAAATTTGGTCCACGCTGACCAGAACATTAAAAGCAGGGTGATGAAGAAAACAAATGGAGAATGGAAATACGTGTGCTTCAAAGCGAGATTTAAGTCGTTCTCACTGTGTTATACGCATGATTGCAAGGAGGTAATCATTTACGAGGCCACCCGTCAAAGGCATTTTCAAATAGTAGTAACACGGGAGGCGATAAGTTGGCTGAAGAAGAAAACGGAGGAAGCAGTGAAGGGTAACGGAGGCCAACGTATCAGCGTATTCAGGGGAGCAGGATTCAGTATGATCATGGAGGTCCTGGTGAATGAAAGAGGAGGATTCTTGAAGCTGACAAAGATGGCTGGAGGGCAATATGAGAGCATTTTCATCCTGGAGGAGACGCCTACGGAAGCGTGGAGGAATCTTTGGAGAGCTTTGGACATGGTGATAAGTGATGAGGAAGCAAGATATCACAGGGAGGAGATGAAAACTGGGAAAGGAATACAATGAGAAGAGGAGGTCGCACAACCTGGGAGGAAGGAAAAGGAAAAGCAAAGGAGCGGAGCGTGGAGCAGGGATGAGGATGGGGATCGCAGACTTAGACGAAACCGCAAGCAGGCGACTAGGGGAAGGGACAGAGTAGATGAGGGAGTGGGGAAAACAGAGGGCACGAAATTTTTCATATTTCGGACGTCCGATGAAACACAATGGAAGGTGATTGAGAGGTCGATTGCTCAGATGTTAAAAAAGGAGATAAGGATTAAGAGACTGGACGTAGCAAGAGGGATGATTGAATGTTGGGAGACAGAGGACATCAACACACTGAGGAGGGAGAAATACTAGACACTATTGGGAGGTTTCTATATAGAAGATTGGTCTGAAGAAGGGTACCAGATAGGAGCCAAAGTCACTTGTAGGAACAGTTGGATGGGAGTGGAAGGAATCACTCCAGAAAATTGGAATATCCACACTTTTGGGAAGATAGGCGAGGCGTGTGGAGGACTTCTCAACATCGCTCAGATCACAAGCTCGAAGTCGTCAATGGAGATGGCGTTTTTGCGCCTCAGAGGGATGGAGACGGGGTTCCTTCTGAAGGAATTCGATATCTACGATGAGAAAGGTGTTCAGGAGCTTCGACTGGTGGAACTGGAACGTAATTGGGGAATGGAGGTGAAGGAGCTCAGAAGCCATCTTCTGGAAAAATTCACAGGAAATAATCGGGGAAGACTAACGGAAATCGGAAAATGGAAAGCCGGTGACCGGAGAAGTAACGAGATTGAGATTAGCAGTGACGGTGAGGACGACGACGACGCGGATTCCAAGGAGGTCGATAGTGTTAGGTCGAGACGCCGAAAGGGTGCAGTCGGCGCGATGGGACGAAACACCAGGAAAGGAAATGATGAAGGCAGACAGGGTTTTGAATTTTCGGCGGGAGAAGATGAGGATAACAGAGCATTTAATGCTCGATTGACAGAGAGGGAGGGAGAGACATGGGTCGGGTTGGGTCGGGGCAACAGGGCAAATCTAAACCCTGGTTTGGAGCTAAAGAGGGTAAGCGGATGGGCTGGGAGGGGCCAGAGTCCGAAGATAAATTGACGACTTGGGTTGCATGGGCTAGTCGAGATAATAAAAGAGAGGAGGCCCAGAAGGGGAGGCTTAGCCCAGCAGGGCTAACAATTGTGGAGACTGGACAAAAAAGACAAAATGAGAAGGTTTATAAGAGGGCCCACAAAGAAGGAAAGCGAAGGGGATGGGGAGCTTATGAGGTATGGAAGGCCTAGTACGGGATGGTGGACCCGGACTTGGACACAGGTCTGGACTCGGATTCAGAATACGAGGACTATAACACTCAGACGGATTCAGAGTTCGTTCCAGCCACCCCACTCACAGATATGGAGACCTCACATGCAGAGATCGAGGAAGAGAAGGAGAACGAAGGGCGTGCCAGAAAAGAGGCGAATAAGGTACGACACTCTCACTTAGCTTCTTCCCAACCTATCTCTAACAGGAACCAGGAAGAACAGGCAAACAAGTCTACGTCAGGGCAGCAACACTCAGTAGAGGGAAGTGGAGTTGGAAAACAAGGGGGGAGGGGACTAGAAGGTGAGGATCAGATGATGGAGAATCAAGATAGGAGGGGGAACAGTCAATCGGATCAGGAAGCGGAGATTGTAAGAGTCAGGGATTTCTTGCACTCCATCAAAGCCCAGCTGGTAGCGGTTTGAGGGTCTGATGGAAAGAGGTGGGGGTTTATCTTTTATCATGAGGATCATCAGTTGGAATATCAGGGGGTGTGGGTCGGCGGTTAAGAGGAGTATAATCAGAAGAACGTTAGTGGAGGCCAAGCCAGATTTGATAACTCCGCAAGAAACTAAAAGGGAGAATATGGACCTTGAGCTTATCTCTGATTTATGGAGGAAGAGGTTTGTGGACTGGATAACAATCCCAGCCTTGGGATCTGCAGGAGAGATTCTGGTAATGTGGGATACTCGGGTCCTGAGATTGAAAGAGAAGTGGGAAGGTACTTATTCTATCACAGGAAAATTTAAGTACGGGGATCAGGAAGTTAGATGGTTCACTGCCATATATGGGCCTTGCGATGATCAAGGTAGGGAAGATTGTTTGGTGGAGTTAGCGGCAGTATCTTCGATCATACAGGGAGCCTGGTGCCTGGGGGGTGATTTTAACATGGTCCGATCCCAGCTGGAGAAGAATAAAGGAAAGTACCCAAAAACTATAATAAGGAAGTTCGATGATTGGATTCAAGATATGCAGTTGTTTGAGTCAGAGCTGAAGAATTTGGAGTTTACTTGGTGCAATGGAAGAAGTAATCCAGCTATGTCTTGTGTAATAAGGAATGGGGAGAGGAGTATAAACATCAAAGGATATGGGGTTTACGGAGACTGACGTCAGATCATTGGCTAATATTACTGGACACAGAGGAGCCAAAATGGGGCCCAGTTCCATTCAGACTGGAGAATGAATGGCTCAAGCATCCTCAAGTAAAGGAGATGATAAAGAAGGAATGGCAGAATGACACAAGTCAGGGATGGGCAGGATATAGGATCATGAGTAAACTGCTAAATCTTAAGAATAAGCTCAAGCAGTGGAAGCAGAACCAAAGGAAGGAGGAGGAGACTAGGAAAGGCCAGTTGCTGCAGGAGCTTGACACTTTGGACAGAAGGATAGCAGGAGGAGATAATTCAGATTTGTGGAATCATAGGAGAAAGGTGATTGGAGAGATACAGGAGCTAGCCTGCAAGGAGGAAAGGAGATATCACCAGAGAGGAAAAATGAAATGGGCCAAGGAGGGAGAAG
>JAJIYU010004556.1:0-24141 GCA_030144865.1 Tinospora cordifolia
TATTGTAACACCCCGTAACCTCATGATCACGCCACGTTGCGAGTGGGTATAAAAAAATGATAATAATAATAATAATAATAATAATAATAATAATAATAATAATAATAATAAATACATAGGAATGAAATCAAGCAAAGGAATTAAAATATATAAACTAATAAGTTTATAATAAAGTTTTCATCAAATTAAAATGATTAAATGATTAAGTATAAATACTATTATTATTTCATATTAATGTTTATAATAAAGTTTAAACAAAAGAATGGGTTATATTAAGTTTTATTTTAAAACAAACAAAATAACTAACAAATGAAAACTTTAAGGAAAATTAAAGTGATTTTTAAATTTCGGATGAAAAAAAAAAGAAAAGAAAAACCAGAGAGTTCTGGTTTAGTTGGGCAGAGCATTGGCTTCTTTGGAACGTTTGGAAGTTGGTGGAGGAACCAAATTGAAACACGAAGGAAAGAGCTGGATATTGGGTTCGTAAACAAGAGGGCTGCTGCTAGTGCTCTGTATCGTGTGGGTGGAAGAAGAGGATGGCATGAAGAGCGAAGGCAGAGCAACGCTGCCCTGGTACAGCCTGCTGCTGCTCCAAGCTGCTGCTACGGTGGCTGCCGTTGCTACGTTGAAGAAGAGGAACCAAAATGGGCTAAGTAGAAGGAGCAAAATGGAGGGGACGCTGAGCGTAGTTGCTGCTAGACAATGAAGTGGAGGAACGGCTGCTGGTGCCGTTCTCATTGCTACATACTGCTGCTGCTACGAGCCATCATTGCAGGACCATGGTGTGATGCAGCTGCTACTGCTACTACCACTGAACGAAGATGAAGAAGATGGTAGCTGGACGGGAGCCGAGCATGACGAGCAGAGGAAGGAAGAAAAGCAGTCTACGGCTGCTGCTACTCCGGGTGGTCGTTACAGAATTGTGAAGAATGGAGATGACGATGAGTGGTGATTGCAGAACCGTGATATGCTGCTGTCGTTGCAGCTGGTGCTCTGCTGCTGTTACTAAATGAAGGAAGAAGAAGAAGCCGAAGACGAACATGCTATGCAGCAGGAATGAAAGCAGAAGCTGCTGCTTTGGATGGAAACAAAACAGGGGACGATGGCTGGGAATGATGACTGAGCCGAAACGATGGAGGAAGGAGAAGTGCAGCAGCTGGGTGCGTTGGGGGCGCTTGCTAGTGGTGCGGAGAGAAGAAGAAGACAACTCAGGAAGGAAGAATGTGAGTATGCTGCTGCTGCTCCGGAGTGTGGTTGCACGAACAGAGCATGGAAGTGAGGAAGGGGAGTTGCTGCGGATCGAAGAAAGGAAGACATGGCAGCTGCTGCTGTTGTTAGTCGAGGAAGAGAAACAAAGAGCACTCTGCTCTGTTGTGTGAGGAAGACGCTCAGTAGCTGCTGCTGCTTCGAGGTATTGGTGCAGCTGCCATGAAACACAAATAGAGGAAGAACAGAATCTGGAAAAAAAAAATAATATGGTTGTCTGTGCGTCATTGAAGCTGTGGTAGCAGAGTGTTTTGGTGATTTGGTTGTTGTTGGTTGCTGCCCGGTCGTTGTCCATGAGACAGAGGAAAGAGGGGGCACGACAATGAGGTTGGGTGTGCGTGTTGCTACTGCTGCCGTGTTCAACGGAGAGGAGAAGTGTTAAAGATTGTGCTTGGAATTGGGTACTGGCTGCTAATGATAATGGGAAATGTGAAGAGCAATGTACAACCAAAGGGGCTTGGCTTCGTCATGAAGCGTCATTTGCGTGAAGAAGATGACGCGAGATAAAATTTAAATTTAAATTTTTTAAGTTTTAAAATTTTAGTTTAAAATTTATTTTAATTAATTTAAGATACAAAAACAAAATGAAATTAGGAATTAAAAACCTTATTGAATATTTAGTGAAAATATTATTTTGATGTAGCGGATTTGGAATTGACATTGGAACATGAATATTGAAGTAGATTATCGTATAAGAATTCCAAGTTTCGAATTAAAACTCTAAACACTGGAACTACACATAGGTCATTTAGAAGTCTTATTTTGTTCGTAATTAAATTAATTATGATATGAATAAAATTATTCAAATTTTAAAGATTAAGTTATTAAAAATTTAACTCTACGAAAAAGTTTGTAAATAAATTATTAAAATTGCAACTTTAAACTACGGAAATTCAGAAGACTTGGAAGTATTTTAATTAGAATATATAAAATTCTAGAATTGAACAACGATACAAAATCTATTGAAATTGATTGCGAGAATACATAATTATTTTAGAAAGTATTTGAGTCTGAGAATAACTTGAATATGATTAAATTTGAATTAGGAAATTAGTGAATCTCATTAACTGTTAAATTTCAGATTATAGATTTTGAATACCGAGGATCTCAAAGGAAAGCAAGGAGCCCTGAGGCTCGGCGAAATCAGGTGGGCATGTCTTCCTTGTTCATTTGTATTATACGGATTTAAGATTCAAAACATTTGATTGAATAGTTTTAGGATTATTAGAATTTTGTTATAAAATTGATTGAACTTGTTTGGCGTGCTTGGATGATGGTGTGATGATTTATTTAAATTGTACTTTGTTTATCTATAGCATGCGTTAATAGGAAATCATACATTTAGATGTCATTATTTATTCATGTGAATAGCCTGTATTGTTTGATTTATTTTCCATGAAATGTGTGATGGTTGGCATGATTGAAATTCTTTGTAAAACTAAAATTAGACAATAGTTTATTAAGAATCCACGTATCGGTGCGACTGACGAGCCTGAAGTGGATCAAGGTGACATTTCCTATATGTCACTACTTGAGATTGTCGAGCTACAAGACGGATCGTAGGTATTCCCACCTAGAGCTGACTGTGACAGCTCGAAGTCTTTGGGAGATGGTACGATGCCTGGGTAAGTACACTCTCTTAGGCTGTGATGTGAGTGTCGATTGAGTTTAGACGGGTATTGGAATCCTTTGAGATTTGATTGGATCACAAGGAATACCAAGAGGCATCTCAACCCTCTTTCGGTCCTAGACTCCGACTAAAACAAATGAATGTTTGAACGCCTAATGTTTGAAAGTGTTTGTAATGTTTTGGATTGGGCCTGTATAATGCATGTGATGTGTAGGATCGATCCACTAAGCTTTCGAGCTCACTCTCACTTTATTTTTTAGGTACACGTGGACCTAGAGTACGTAGTCTATACAGAAGACTTGCACTCTGATTGGACACCTCATGGGGAGGTCGTCCGGGATAGGTGACTTGGAGGTCTTGTTTTATATGTTTTGCTGGATTGTTTTAATGTATTTACATTGGTTTACTTTGGTTGTTTTATCTTTCAATGGCTTTCCTTGTTTAACGAATTCGGGTTGGATAAATAGTTTTAAAGTCTTTCCGCTGCATTAATTATGATTGGTACTGTCAAATTGTTAGAGATTGAACTTTGAAGCAAAAGATTTTGACAGGATGAAACTTTTAAGTAGCATCTCGATTTTCAACGGGTGACGACCTACACGTGAGGTAACATGTGAACGGAGGTCCGGCCGAAAATCAAGGTGTTACATATATGTAGTCAATTTTTTCGCCATTTCAAATATTACTTTAGAAAAGATTATATATATATATATATATAGATTTTTAATTTTCAAATACCAAATATTAATGGATATTGAAAAAAGAGATTTTATATTCCATTTTGTTTTGGTTGATTGAATATTATATATATATATATTTGTTTTTTTTTTCTTTCCTTTTTTATGTTAGTTATGGCATATGTGATAGAAACTGATGCTCGTCAACAAAAACGAGAACAAAAGAAGATTGAAAACAAAATAATGGAAGAAGAAGAAACATAAACTGAAGAGGAGAAATCAAGAAAATTCAAGAATAAGTTTTTGGAGCAGTAATAAAGTTTCTCATTAATGAGAGAGAACTCACTGAATGTTTCTCATCATACTGAGATTTACAATCAGTCAACCATTTATATATATCAGTAACCAATACAAGTGAGACACCTACAATTTTGTTATAACATCCCCTAACTATCACTTGTAGTTGAAGCAGCCAACTATCACTTGTAGTTGAAGCAGCCAACTATCACTTATAGTTGCGGCAGCTATAGATACTCTCACATCCCCCCTCAAATTGAACCTAGGTGAAATAACAAGATTTAATTTGGAAGCCAATAATTGAAATTGCAAAACATTAGGAGTTTTAGTCATAATATTTGCGACTTGAAACTTGCTTGGAACATAACGAAGCTCAAGCTAACCAGAGGAAAGCTTCTCACGAATGAAGTGAGCATCAACTTCAATATGCTTTGTATGAGAGCGAAAGGCTGGATTAAGTGCCTAGGATTGAACACTATTATTGTCACACCATAGAATAGATCAAAAGCTTAAGGAAATGCCTAGTTCACGTAAAAGGGAAACCAACCACAAAATATCAAATGTAGCAAAGGCAAAAGCTTGATTATCTACCTCAGTACTAGACCATGCAACCACAGTCTGCGTATGAAAACCCCAGGTGATAAGATTCCCAACTAGAAAGACACAAGCACCACTCATAGAACGACGATCATCTAGATCACATGCCCAATCTGTATCAAAGAATGCTTCAAGAGAAAAATGACAAGAAGGCTTGAACCATAAACTAGTTGTAGTTACTCCTTTTAAGTACCTATGAATCCGTTTACAAGCCTTCCAATGAACATCAGTGGAAGCTTTCAGAAATTAGCTCAAACAGTTGACAATAAAAGAGATATCAGGTCGTGAGTTCCTAACATACTAAAGAGCCCCAATAGTACTTTTGTAAAGAGTGAGATCAGCACATAAATTTTCTTAACCAAGAGACCTTAACGCTTGGAGTGGAAGGAGAGGCAGTAGGTTTGGAATCAAGCATTCCTGTTCGAGCTAAAAGATCAATGATATACTTATGTTGTGTGAGAAAAATCCCATCAGAATTGCGAAAAACTTTAAAGCCCAAAAAGTAATCAATGTCACTAAGAGACTTAAGAACAAATGTGAATGTAGCCATTCAATGAGCTAATGAAACACCCTTGTATCTGAACCACTTATGAGTATGTCATCAACATAAACCAATAGAAAGAACACAATGCTGCCTTGTTTCAGATGAAACAAAGAGACATTAGAAATATAATTTTAAAAACCATAATCCAGAAGAACAACTTTTAAGTTTGTAAAACATTGTCTAGGAGCCCGCTTAAGACCATACAAAGCTTGACGACGTTTGCATACATAAATGGGACGACTGGATCAACAAAACCTTCGGGTTGAAGAATATACATATCTTTATTCAGCTCGCCATTAGGAAAGGCATTGTTGATATCAATTTGTCTAATATGCCAATTGAATTTAACCACAAGGGTAAAGAGAACACGAATTATAGATGCTTCGACAACTAGTGAAAAAAGTATCCACAAAATCAAGTCTAGGGGTTTGATGAAACCCTCTCGCTACTAGCCTTGCCTTGTATTTATTAATAGAGCCATTAGGATTTGATTTAACATGAAACACCGACTTGCAACTAATAAGATTAGCAACAACTGAAGGAGGACCAAGAGACCAAGTATTATTCTTATATAAAGCTAACATTTCATCAATCATAGTCGAATGCCAGTGAATAACTTGTAATGCTTGCCGAATTGAGCAAGGTTCCAATGTAGCAATAAACATATAAGGAGACGTATGAAGAAGGGCTTTTGGCTTGAAAATCCTACTTTTAGTTCTTGTTTTCATAGGATGAGTAGAACACGAGCCATCAAGAGGAGCAACAACAGTAGTGATAGGAACAGTGCCACTTAAAGTATTTGAAACAATTGGTCCAAGACTAACAACAGAAACATAAGGCACAAGGAGAAGAAGCAGAATTGATAGAAGTAGTAGAAGAATGTGATAGAACAAAAGACATGGGTTGCATTGCGATAAAAGACTTAGCAATTTTGGAACTCAAAGGAGTAGGAACAGAAGATGGTGTTTGTTGAAGAAGAGGAAACAAACAAATATTGATAAGGAAACTCAAGTTCATTGAAAACCACATGTCTTGAAATAAATACTTTACTAGATGGATGAAGACACTTGTAGCCATGATGGCGTGAGCTATAGCCTAGGAATATGCATTTGGAAGAATGAAAATTGAACTTGTGAGAAAAATAGTAAGTTAAGAGCGAAAAACAAGAACATCCAAAGGACTTTATATTTGTAATCTGGTAGCTTATAAAGTAGTTTTTCATAAGGTGACAAAAAGTTCAAGATAGCGGAAGGGACATAGTTGAGAAGAAAAATTAAGGTCTGAAACACCTCTTTCCAAAAACTAAGAGGCATAGAAGCATGTGCAAGTAAGATAAGGCCCATTTCAATAATAAACAATGTTTTCTTTCTGCAACACCATTTTGTTGGTGAGTGTAAGGACAAGAATACTAATATTTAATGCCCAAGTTTTCACAGTTTTTGGCAATAGGTTTATACTTATTAGCTCCCATATCAGATTGAACGGTTAGGATCTTTTTATTCAACTGATGCTCAACATGCTTCTAAAACTTAAGGAACACTGAATAAGCATCAAATTTAAGTTTAAGTGAATATATCCAAGTAAGTCTAGTAAAAGCCTCAACAAAAACAATATAGTAGCGAGATCCATGATGTGATAAGATAGGAGCAAGACCCCAAATGTCATAATAGATTAATTGAAGTAGAGCAGTAATTGTAATAGGACAGCTAATGAATGGCAGTTGATGCAGTTTGCCTAGTTTACATGAATCACAAAATTTGAATGAAGAACCATGAACTTTATTCATCAAATGTTGAAGTACATTTGAAGGTGGACGACCAAGTTTAGCATGCTAAATTTGAGCATCAACTTGATTTGTAAAGACAAAATTTGAATCACATTTATCAAAAGTAGAATAGTAAAATGAAGAATCACAAACATAAGGTTTTACTGTTGACACAGCAAGTAACACATCAGGAGAGTAAGGAGTGCGTTGATAAAGGCCATTTTTAGGTGTTCCTTGAAGTAAAATCCTCTTTGTATCCTTGTCCTTAACAATAAAATAATTCTCATAAAACTCAGCTTCGAAATTAGAATCACTTGTGAGTTTGGAAACACTTAACAAATTTTTAGTAAGATAAGGAACATGTAAAACACGTTTAAGATGAACAGGTGAAGAAGAGGAACTTTGCGAGGGAAGAAAAACTGAACTAGAGTTTAAACTTTTCAGTTTAGCACCATCACCTATCGTAACCATTTGCATACCTTTGTATTTAGATTTGTTAGCAACCACTGATCCATCAGATTTCATGTGAATTGTAGCACCAGTATCCATACACCAGGATGGATCTGCTACACTCTCAAGAGAGGCAAAGAAACTATGTGTTTGATGAAGATTTGCATTCGGCATGACTGATGCAGAGGAAAACATCAAACCAACAACATTAAATTGTTTCTTGTTGGACTACATTACTTAATTTTGAGAAGAACCTTGATAGCTTTGATCAAAACGATGATAACACTGCAAAGCCATATGACCTGGTTTGAAACAATCTTGACAAAACACTTTTGATTTCTATATCCTCCTTTGCGACCTCCTATGTTATTCTATCCACCACGACCTGCATTCTATTACTGATTTGCTTTTGAAAAGGATTACTTGTTATCTGACTGATTTGAAGCCATATTTGTAGAGGCATTGACAACATCTATGCTTGATGAGGCATTTAACTGAGCAATTCATTGGTCACGTATCATCAGGAGGTAATGTGCATCCTATAAGGACATTGTATTCTGTTGAGATGAAATCAAAACAACTACTAGATCATATTAATGTCCAAGACCATTGAGAACACTTTGAATAAACTAGGTTTAGTCATTATATGTCCGATTCATTTTAATTATGCTCTAACATTCTTTACTTGTAAAACAAAATTTAAGACTAATGATAATCCTTTCTTGAGTGAACTGAGTTGTTGTTTTAACTACAAAGCAAGTGCTACTGACGTTTGTGCAAATAATCTCTCTCGAGTATGCCATACTTCAAACGAAGTGACACATTTTGCAACTTATCCAATGATGTTATCCCCAATGGTAGAGAACAACCAACACATCAGCAACTGATCTGTGCATTGATTAATTTCAGATTCTTCTAACGTTTGAGATCGATTTTCATCTTGATGAAATGATTTTGTAATGAGATAATCAAGACCAAGAGCACGAATTGTAGATCTAGTCTGCATCTTCCAGTAAGTATAATTCGAACCATTCAACTTGATCAGTAAATTGAAATTCAATGTTTTTGCTATCACAGCTACGTCAGTTGCAGTAGATCTGTTTTGTGATGTTGATGTTGACATTTTTGTGATGATCAGAACCTGGTTAGCTCTGATATCATGTGATAGAAACTGATGCCCTTCAACAAAAATCAGAACATAAGAAGACTGAAAACAAAATAGAGGATGAAGAAGAAATAGAAACTGAAGAAAAAAGAAGAGAAGATTAATCAAGAAAATTCAAGAATCAATTTCTGGAGCTAAAATGAAGTTTCTCATTAATGAGAGAGAACTCAACGAATGTTTCTCATCCTACTGAGATTTACAATCAGCCATCTATTTATATACACATCAGTAACTAATGCAAATGAGACACCTGTAATTCTATTATAACATCTCCTGATTGTCACTTGCAGTTGTAGTAGCTAACTATCACTTGTAGTTGCACCAGCTGTAGATATAGTTGCAACAGCTATAGATACTCTCACAGTACACATATAAAGACAACATTTATCTTTTAAAGGATGAGGTCCATATTATACATGTATATAATGATCCTTAGAATTTTGGACTAGTCTAAATCAATTCAATCCAAACTTATAAACTTCTGTAATATATACATTAAAAAGTCCAACTTTTGGTGTTATAATTGTATCTTAATTAAAAAAAAAATTGTCAATCTAGTACTGAATTATATTTTTCATTTCAATTGTGTCCCAACCATAGTAAATATACATAAGCAAGTTCTTGCTACATCAACTATAAGAAGATCTACTTTACCAATTTTACATTATAGATTAGCATGTGGTGTATGCTCTTTATTGTTGAGATACAATTGAAATGAGAGAGTATATTTTATCACTCAATTGACAAAATCTGTTGTTCGGGTTTAAATTATAAAAACATGCAAAGATGAAGATATTTAAGGCTATTAACCCTGTATTTGTATATCAAATATTTAAGATTGATCCTTGTAGTTGTTATTATTATTATTACTATTTTGCTGGATAGATCTAATTTTTTTTAGGGTGTCTGAAGAACAAATTTCACAGCAATGCAAAAAAATAAAAATAAATAAATAAATAAAATAAAATAAAAAGAAATTAAGAAAAAAAATTTGATATTGAATGAATTACTTATAATAACTATTTTCTAGGGCAAGGAAATGATTTCTTATGTTAGTAATTAAAACGATGGCAATTCATTTATTTATTTATTTCTCTTGAACCAGGATTTCCAAAGGTTTTTCTGTAACATATCGGTTAACTTGATTTGAGGTTGATCAATTTCCTGATTAATTTTTATTTGACTTCATTTTTATTTTTATTTCAGTCTGATCTAGCTATCTACTCTCTTATCAGAAACCATGCCCACGTAAATTTGAATGACACGTCTTTTCTCTTATTTGTTATTATTATTATTTTGCCAACAAGAAGCAACATTATATTATAGATTAATAGTTTCAGCAAAAGAGTTAAGATCTACCCCTTCTACAGCAAAATGCTCTCGAAGAGTACCAGCCTTCCATCTAATGGTTGTACTAGCAAGCTTCATGACCAATTTCATCTCTTGTTTGCTAATAATACAAAAATCAATACCAGAAAAAGAGTTAACTAGATCTAAAATTGAAAATAAAACAAACAGCATTATTGGCGAATATTCCAAAATTTTTCTCCATCAAGTGTAACAAGGAGTCGAATATTACGCTTGCTTTGAAATCACTTGGAGAAGCAGTTATCTTCAAGAAAGAAATATTCTGCAAGTCTAACCAGCACTCTATCATCTTTGCAAAATCCAACCTATATCTGGATGGAGAGATTTTCAGTTCCCTGAGAGCGGTGCACCACAACTTCCATTTCCCCATTAAGTTGGTTGAGATTTGCATATGGTTCTGGCTGTCAACCACCAAAATCTTTAATCTCTTCTTGAGACCAAAGTAGACGTCAACTCATTAAGACATGAACCTATGGTTGAACGAAGCTCTACAGAGACTTGCCCACTATTGTTTGGGAAACCTACGGTTGAATAAAAATAATTACATATAATATATATATATAACTTAATATTAAAAATATCAAAAACTATTAATTAATAACTATTAGTATAATGTCGGTACAACGTCGATATAATATTTAACTTATAAACAACGGTATAATACTAATATACAATTAGTATAATATTAGTGTAATATTTAATTTGTAAACAATGGTATAACTTTAGTATATAGTCAGTATTCATTAGTATAATATTTAGCTTATAAACAATGACATAACATTGGTATATAGTTGGTTTAAAATTGGTGTAAAAATCATTTATTAACAACTATTAATATATTAAAAGTTGGTATATAGTTGGTTTAATATTGATATATAGTATAATGTCTTTATACTATTGGTATACAATGAAAAAATTAGGTATATGAACATATATACTAGTATAACGTTGGTATACTATTGGTATACAATGAAAAAATTAGATATACTTGTAACAACCCAGAATTTCGCGAACTCGTTACGTTGCGAGTCAATATAAAAATTGACGACGACTGATTGAAATTTTATTTGAACAAAATGTTATCAGTTTAGATTATTTCATTTTATACAAAATCATGTTTATGGTGAATGTGATGTAATGTCAAAATTCTTTTGGGTGATGAAAATCTTGTTGCGAATAAAATTTAATTGAAAAAAACAATAATAATAAAATAAATAAATAAATAAATAAAACAAAAATAATAATGATAATAATAAAAAGGATAATAAATAAATAAACAAAGGAAATGATGATGAAATTAGGCATTGGAAAATTGTATTGAGTGGTAAAAGTTAGTAATTAGGAAATTGGAATAAAAAAAGGATCAAATTTTTGGATATGATTAGCAATTAACTATACACTAAAGTTTTAAATAAATTGGCATCGATTTATACTAAAGTTTAAAACAAATAAAATGATTAATTTTGGACTAAATGAATAGTTAAAAAAAAAATATTCCGCTGCATTGCTTATGATTTTTTCTGTAAAATGATTGTGATTTTCCATCTTACATAGCATATTTTTATAGATATCAACTTGAGAACAAAGGGTTATGAACTCTTGATTTTGAAGGAAAATATTTTAACAGAACAAAACGTTGTAAGTAGCATCTCAATTTTCGTCGGACGATGATCCACATGTGTGATAGCACGTGGACGGAGGTCCGGTTGAAAATTGGGGTGTTACAATACTAAACAAATATATTGGTATAAAATGAAAAAAATTAGGTGTATTGAACATATATATTGGTATAACATCAGTATATTATTGGTATACAATTAAAAAATTAGGTATACTCAATATGTATATTGGTATAGTGTTGTTACATTATTGCCATCCAATGAAAAAAAATTAGGTATACATTGGTATATTATTGGCAAACATTAACATAGTCCTAACCTTAATTTTGGTTGGTAAAATTATTAAAGCATAAAGTCAAACAAAACCCAAATTCATAACCAAATATAATACAGGGTCATTTGACACTTCTTAGACACATGTAGAACTACTTCAGTCAAGATGGGGGTAGTGAAAGAGAGAGAGTTCTTAGACAAAATTCAATCTAACTGGAAGAGAGAGAATTAGAGCTCCATATATGACATAAATCAATTTGACCATGTCTACAACATCAAATGGAAGCCCACCAACCAAATAGTAGCCACCCAATAATGATAGTGAAGAAATCCTGCATGCAAACCATAAAGATATCTATTAGAGGAAATGGAATTCACATCTAGTCTATAGTAGTACCCTCTTTTTTCCCTTTCCTCTTCTTCTTCCTTTTTTTTTTCTATCTACTAGTATGACCTTTTATGTTCAAAAAAGATAAAAAAGAAGTCAATTATAATAGCAGAAAGGAAAGGTTCTAGCATAAGAATATCAGTGAATGAACAAGCACATGTGATGCATGTGGAGTAGCTATTAGAGGACTATAAATTGATGTTTAGATTTCCACATATTGTTTGTGTGAGAGCTGAATTGAGAATAATGTTCAAAAATGAAAAATAATTTAGAAGGAATGCCATCATACAAGACAAAAGAATCACAACCTGCAAAATTATCCAAGGCAACATTCTAATTAGAACCACAAGTAAATTATTTAACTAGGTTTGACCAATTCACCAAAAAAAAAAGAATTGAACAATGCTAGTTTAGCCGTGAGACAAGCAACATTTTTTGTGATGAAGAAGCACTTGAAATGTGGCAGTATATAAGTAAAGAAATTCAATTGTTGTTGGAAGTTCTCCCTAGATAATTGTTCAGACCAACATAATTGGTAAACTTATTATTCCTATGGAAGTCAAGGAAAAATGCAATAGGTATAGTAGTCATCTTTATGAGTGAAACACCTCACTGTGAAAACTAGACCTCCAAGAAGAAAAAACATTTGTATGCTTGAAATATGTTCCACAGTTAAAGCACCAATGGAAGGGGCAATTACCAAGAGAGAATAGACAATGAATATTTTTTTTCCTTGTTAGAAGATATTCCAGAGCCAGTAATTGCTACTGTAGAACTCAAGGTTTGATATTGAGGATGATGATGTGCAGGATATGAAAATGTGCAAGATTCGTAAATTCATAAGAGTAATTAGAAGCAGCAGCAATAGACTGAGGAGGAGGATGCATCTAATGAGAATAATTCGCATAATGTTGATCAGAACCCTGGATGTGAACAATCTGTGGAGTGATTGTTGAGTGAACTTACATTAGATTGGCACCTAAATAATAATAGAACTTTGCTCATTTTATTCTAATGGTGAGTTGCATTCTTGTAATATCTAGAGCAGAATCAACAGTAACACTAGCAACAATAACACTAATAAAACTAAAAAAAAAAATCAGAAACAGTGAAACCGACCTGTCGTCTCTTGTGTTTAGTGAGAAAATTTCAGAACAAGAAAATGCTTTTGCTAGAATTTTTGTGGCTTCTAGAACCTTTGTACAACAGCCATAGTGCCATCACCGTAAAAAAAATCATCTCTCACACTCCATTCCTTACAGAACAATCAATAATGAAAGCTCATCTTTTGAACATGGAAATTAAGGTGGAGGCTCCCATTTCCATGCATATTCAACTACATGTACATATAAACCAGTTATACCTAAACTAAAGTAGAAATCCAAAACATTAATTTTTTGATTTTGGGATGAAGTAGAGATGCAAAGTTCAAAATTCAGTGACATGTACATTGTTTTTGGTCTTATTTTCGAAGTCAAAGACATGAAAAAAATTCAATGACAATTCTTGCAAAAAAAAAAAAAAAATCATTGAGCCATTCTATGCATATTCTAAAATGTTGACATTAGTGGTTGTGTTTCTGATGAGCTGCAACTGAATTTGTGGGCCATAAATTGTGCCATCATCTTATAGAATTGCATCTATTGAGCTCAAATATCTTTGTTTTCTTCTTGTAATGTTGCAATGAGGTTGTGTGCCTCTTTAAGTTGATCTTGTTGCTCTTGTAGCTCTTGTTGCATCTTTGCACCAATTTTATTATTTTGACCACATCTACTTTGTGATGGTGGAGGACATGACCCATATCCAAGACCTTTATAATATTCAGGTCCTATGCCTAAGACCTAAAATATTGAAAACATTAGCCTTTTTTATATAATTATATGTAACATTTAAACTATTCTTACCTTATTAGCTATTTTATCAGTTGTCATAAATGGTCATTCGCCTTCTTCATCCATTGCTTGGAGTTCCCGCATCTGATTCTAAAGAAATCAAAATAGTTCAAATTATGCAAGTAGATATAGTCTACACAAACAAAATTGAAAGAAAAAAATATATATTCTTACATGATCAGCCTTAGATTTCATTGATCGATCTTTTTCTAGGCCTAAAATCATGTGATAAAAAATAGTTCAATTCTTGACTGCTCATGCCCTATCTCTAGATCTCTCTGCGTATAATTTAAGATATAACTCATTATACAAATAAAAATGTTGAGAATTCCAAAAAGTGAAATAAACAAACTAAGAAGTAAAATAATGTCATAATCTAACTTTCCCTATGACTGAGGATGGATTTTGTGCCACAAAATGGTTGTACTTCTTGCACTTATAGTTTCTTGAGTTGACTTGAAATCTTTAACTGTTATGTAATAACATATATAAAGTAAGCATACAACTAAGTCCTTTCAAATTTTAACTTGCTTGCTTTGTATTCATTACTATTAAAGTAAGCACATAAATATTTTCAGTCATTAGATTTATGCAGAAGTTCAATGGGAGGGTGTTCTTCAACTTCTTTAAAAGATGAAATCTTTTTAAAATATTTATGACATCTAGCTCGAAAAATCCTAAAAGTAGATGCCATTATATCATTGCAACACTTGCGAACATGTGATGATGATATATCAATATCAAAAGATTCCTAATAAGAACTTATAAAACTTATCAATGCACAATTAATATGAAACTTTCGGAAAGTACTAAAACAAACTATTTTTATGCCTTATAAAAAATTGATGATATAATGACTTTTTATCTTCATCTGAGATGTTACCGTGGACCCTTCTTAGGTGACGTCATGACCGGCACAAAATTTTCAAACATATCAGAACCCTGACATGTCAGAAAACCCTGTAAGCCTTCCCAACCAAATCACTCAATTTCCTGAAAATTTTGACAAAGTCTCCTCTAAAAATATACCATGTCACCAATTTGAAATCACCTAATAATCACAATCAATATACAAAAACAACATATTTTTTTATCCAAATAACCATACATCCATAAAACCTAAAATTTGTTTTGATGATACATTCAGATGATAACACATTTATATACATATCCCAAAACAGTAATCTGGATAACTATCGCAATTACAACATACTATTAACTTTAAAAGAAAATTAATACTGATATCACATCTTCCCTTTCCTTTTCCTGTCAGAACCTGGAGAAAATGATTAAGAGCGGAGTGAGCAAACAACAAGCTCAATGAATAATCTAACTTATGGTATTATACAACCATCATATGTATAAAAACATGCAAGGTAAAAACAAATTTAAATCACTGATAAATGAGATAAAAATAACATATATGCATCATGTAATATGTGAACATGCATTCAATTTTAATAACATGCAATCTTTATAAAAACATGAGCCATCTCCCTCCTAGATAACAGCGCGAATTTGCTCCTCATTGCGCAAATATTGAGTGCACCAGACCTCTTGTTATCCAATTATCTATCCATTTCTATTTCATTCATCTTATGCTAGGAATGCACCAACCAAGATTACCACAATGGTCAATTCTATGACTGTGTTCCTAGAGACTATGACCAATAGAAATGTTGTCATATCAATAACCTACTTAGGTATGTAATTGACATGCTACAATGCATCAAAACCATTTCATGAGATTCAAATAAGCATGAAATGCAATGTCTCATTCTATTTAAATAAAATCAGACATTTTAATATAATACCAATATCAAATATAACACCATAAGTAAAGATTACTCACAAAATTATTGTCTAACCAGTTCCTATTATCCAATAACAATCTATCTTCATAGCACCAATCAAATCTTGTCATCACAAATCATTTTACATGCATCAAATCCAATTCAACTCATTTGAATTTATTTTATAAATCATTTTCATATATTTACAACTCATATTTGACCCAATATATTCATTTGACTCCACATATTGGTGCACATTAACCTGAATATGCTCAATAATCTTTAATATGAATTTTCTCGCTCCCATAACATAATTCTACAGTAGAAAATATAAAAAATAAGCTTTTTAATTATATTTTTACTAAATTTTTAAATTTCGACAAATAACCCTATTGGTCAATCGCTTACCAAAATTTCAATTGATATCCAAAATTTACGAATTTGGTGTCGATGGGTACGAATTTTTATTATCTACATTTCTATGGCCTCCAATTAAATTTTTATTGGGGTTTAACACCATCAAAAGCTCATCCAAAGGTTAGAAAACTTTGGATATTTATTTTGGAATATACAGGATAAACAAACGGAAACTAACTACATATCTGAGATCTACGTATCACCAAGATTGTTTGGTATGATTTTTACTGAGTTTCATTCATGGTAGGGGAATACCCCATTTTTGGGTACTACTATAAAACACCTTCTAAAATAAAAATTACATCCCTAAGATTGTAGTACTCTCGCTTATCTATCATTTTTTAACAAGAATTGGAAAAAATGGCTTACATGTGCGTCAAATCCGTTGAGAAAATCAACTTTCCCTTCCTCCGTTCCCCTTTTCTTTCTTTCGATTTTCTTTCTTGCATTTCTAGAAATCGTGAACCAAAATAAAAAGAAAATAATGATTGAAAAAAACAAAGCCGCCTAAGTTTTATATATAATCGTAAATAATTCTAATTTTACTTTAGTTTAGAAAATTAATTCCTTAAACACTAACCTTATATAACTTATTTCCAATTTTACCTTTATTTTAATTCTATAACTATATACCTCATATAATTTAATTCTATAACCATATACCTTATATAATTTAATTCCATAACTACCTTTTTTTAATTCCATAACCATATACCTTATATAACTTAATTCCATAACAACATACCTTGGGATAAATAATTCCATAACAACATGCCTTATATAAATTATTCCCATTTTTACCATAAATCATATATATACTTATGTTTTTTATTTTCTTAATCACCTAGTTAACCATTATATATAGATTTTTTTTGCCCATTTATAATATCGATCTTTATTAATTATAATTCTATAATAATAATAATAATAATAATAATAATAATAATAATAATAGCAATATTATTATTATTATTATTACAATTATTATTATTATTATTATTATTATTATAATAATAATAATTATTATTATCATTAAATCACTCAAATTTATTTATTAAATTTTTTTCTATGTGACATTATTTATATATATATATGTACGTGTACAATACATACTTATACACTTATACGTCATGTCAACATGTCACAAAAATTTGGGTTGTTACAGATGTCATGCAAAATTTTACTTGTTGGGGTGCGAAATTTCGAACAATGACCCAACACTCATTGGAAAATTTGGTTGAAAAACCACATGTTGGCTTCCCAACTTCGGGTCATATGTTTCAACTTGATTTTTCCAATAGCCTTTACTAGTTTCATTAGTGCATGTCCCTTTGTGTTGCATCTTAATTTTATTTTGGTCTTATACAAGCAAAGTAAAAAACTCAATTGTTAATTACATTTTGAAGTAAAGAAACAACACTCTTTTTGACAAAAAAAATTTGATAACATAAATACATACCTAGTGCAACATTAGTAGTAAATGAGTCATTAGCAATAGGCAAGACATCTGCAATAGGACGTGGTCGTCTACCAAGTCAATTCAATATTTACATCTTATCTGACTTAAGTATCACTATCACTATTAAAATCTCGTAATACTTCCTCATTATCTTCACAACAATATTCTACGAGTGTATCATCATCCGTGTCAGTGTTATCTTTTATATGATCTTCATGGTCGCTCCTATGATTAACACCAAAGTTACCCTCCAAAATTATTGGCTCATGGCATTTTTTATGTAGGATTGCTTCGTCAATATCTTCAATCAACATTAAAAGTCACTTCATTTGATTCTAATGGTTGGAACACACACTCATTAACTTCAACTTCATTGTCATCTTCTTGTTGCATGTCGTTATGAACATCCACTGGCACATCCCAAATATTCCTAGTACTCACCTTTTGAACCACAAACCAATTGTTGCCAAACTTGGTATCCAGGTAAAACACTTGACATGCTTGAGATGCAAATATGTAAGGATCATCATGATACCATGTACGAGATGTGTTAATACATTTAAAACCATGATCAATTCTTGAGTATGGCTTCTTAGGGTCAGTGTTATACCATTTGCATTTGAAAAGAAACACACTATACCCTAAGATATACTTTAATTCGAGCACTTCTTGTAAGATGCCATTAAACTCATGCAATTTGTTATTATGTTCCCCTTCAACCATGACTCCACTGTTTTGGCATTTTCGACCGACTTCATGATCTTTGGTGTAGAACTTCACACCATTACACGAACATGCATAATACCTTCCAACCTGAAAATTTGGTCCACATGCTAATGCATATAATGAGTCTTACATTACTTGTATGGTACTAGATCACATTGATTTAACCTGATTTAATAATATGAAACATATGATTAAACATAATATGATATGTACATGCATATATAAACATATGATAGCATTGAGTTTACTAAAGTCATTATCGATTCTCAAACCAAGATGGAAAATACATTTGTTGCCTTTGAGAAATATTCAGTTGACTATCCTCTTTTAGGACTTGAAGATGCCCACTGGTATTTTCAAGGATTCATAAGTTGAAAGTAACAATATAAAGAGAGAAAATTTTTTTTTAATAGTTCAAAGTTTATAAAGTAACTTACTTAAGAAAAAGATGTATTTCCTTAAAGTTATGCAATACAAACCAAAGAGCTTGAGTATGCTCATGCACTATTAAGTCAATATACTTAATATCAGTAAATGTTCGTATCCTTTTTGAGAAGGTCTTTATAGAAAAATGCCCATGTGGTGGCATGCAGTTATGATTTTGCTCTTGGCAGTTAAATTTAGTCTCAATTACACAAAGATACATGAAGCAAAATGCTAGACATTCTTTTGCAATATATGAATCCACAATTGATCCTTTTAGCCTAGCCTTGTTCCCAACGTAACCTTTGAGTGTTCGTATAAACCTCTCTATTGGATACATCCATCGATAAGAAATAGGGTTTGCTATTTGTGCTTCTTAAGGTAAATGAATAGCTAAGTGTACCATTACATCCAAAAAGGCTGGAGGAAAAAACTCTTTCCATCTTGCTTAATAACACCTTAATATTTTCTTGCATGACATCTAAGTCCTTCAAGTATAGAGTCCGGGCACATAATACATGAAAAAAAAAACTGATAATTCAACCAATATATTGCAAATGTCCCGTCTCATAAGGCTTCTAATACCGATAGGCAGTAATCTTTGTAACATGATATGACAATCATGACTCTTCAAACCATAAAGTTTACCAACATTTACGTTGACACATCTTGCAATGTTAGATGCATACCCATCAGGAAACTTTACAGATCTCAAAAAACATAAAAATGTTGCCTTTCTTCGCGGTCAAGAGTGTACCATGCATGTGGCTTAATGAAGCAACTATTCTTGTACCTTATATGAAATTCACTCCTTCTAATCAAATCAACCAAATCTAATTGGGCCTTATAAGTGTCCTTTTCTTTCCTTCTATATTTAGCAAGGTACCCAAAATATTGTCACAAATATTTTTCTTTACATTCATAACATCAAGATTATGTCAAAGAAGTAAGGTACGCCAATATGGAAGCCCAAACAAAAATTATTTTATGTGTTCTATTCAACATATCACTTGTTCTTTTCCTCTTTCTATGATTTGGATGCTTTCCATGTCTTAGATCTTTTAATCCATTAATTTGTTGAAGAATGTCATCACCCGATTATTCTAGTGGTGCTAAACGTCTCTCAACTTTGCTATTGAATACCTTGCTTTTTTGCCATGAATAGTTAGCTGATAAGTACCATCGATGTCTAGTATAACAAATCTTATTTCTCAAACATTGAGATGAAGTTTTTTCTGTACATATAGGACATGCCATATATCCCTTAGTACTCCACCCACAAAGTTTAGCATATGCAGGAAAGTCATTTATAGTTCATAGTATTGATGCATGCATGTTAAAAAATTCTCTTTTTTTTGCATCATAAGTATGTGTGCCATGCTCCCACAACTCTTTCAATTCTTCTATCAAAGGTTGCAAATATACATCAATATCTTTTCCAAGAGTTCATGGACTCGAAATCAATAGTGACATAATAAAAAATGATTCCTTCATACATTTCCAAGGGGGTAGATTATATGGGATAAGAATAACATGCCACATGCTATAAGAGTTTCTCATAGAACCAAATGGATTAAAGCCATCGATGGCAAGTCCCAACCTCACATTACGAGGGTCACTTGCAAATCCTTGATGTAATGCATCAAACTCTTGCCATAGTGTAGAATCTTCAGGAAATCTCATCACCCCTTTAGTGTAAACACACTTATCTTTGTGCCATATCATATCTTCAGCCATGTGCCTAGAAATATATAGGCGTTGCAACCTAGGAGTTAACGGAAAGTAATGAAGAACCTTATGTGAGATTTTTTTTTTACCATTTTCATTCCACTCTTTCCATTTACTTTCGACACAGTTAGGACAAATCTTTGCATTTTCATAATCTTTCCAAAACAAAATTTAATCATGCTTGCATGCACATATGGACTTGTACCCTAATCCCAAGTCATGCAATATCTTTTTAGCTTTATAATATGAAGAAGGAATGTTAGCACCATCAAGTAATACCTTAGCTAATAATTGAAGGAGCATGGTAAATGACCTATTTGTCCAATGATTTGTCACCTTCAAGTGTAATAGTTTTACGATGAAAGATAAAGAAGAAAACTTTTTATAGCCAGGGTACAACTCACGTTGTACCTCTTTGAACAATTCATAAAAGTTAGATCCATTATCATCTAAATGATTTTCTTCATGACTATCACACTCCACATGTTCAACATTTACATTTGTGGTGGTAAACTCCTCACCGTGCACATCTTCCAACATGTCAAACATATCAAGGCCTTCATTGTCATCATCATCAATTGTATCTATACTATTGTGTAATTCATCTTCAATTGTATTATAACTATGCTCACCTCTAACAAACTCACCATGATTTATCCAACATGTTTACGATTGTGATATCCCATTCATGAACAAGTGAGTCTCAACTTCTTTAATATGTTTAATTTGGGTATACAAGCAATCACGACATCGACAACAAATCATGTTTTCACTAGCATTACATTGTGCAAACTTTTAGAATGACTTGACGCCATCAAAGTACTTCTTGCTGAGCCTATTTGTTTTGAGCATCCAACTCTTATCCATTATTAAACAACACCTACATTTCAAATAAAAAAACTCATGATATAAATATACAAAACAATTCAAATTTCCCAAAAAACACAAAAGTTCCTTACATAAAGGATGAGATAGATTTTCCCAAAAAAAAAAAAAAATCAAATTTAAATAGCTCTAATAATTGTTGGCTTATACACTTAGTTCAAAGAAAGTTTGATAAGCTACAAGATTTAGTCTTTACTGTTAGTCTTAATTAAAGAAAGTCCCTATTGTGAGTGCATGAGGACTCCAATTACTATTTGTTTAGTGTTTTGAATGCTTTATAGTGTATTAGGATTTACATACTCTATACCTACATTTAGCAGTTATATTTGAACTTAAATTTAATAAAGGTGTTGAACTTTCAGGTTGGAAAATTCTATTTGATAGTTGCACAAACCTTGTGATTTGAAATTTTGAGTATATTGAGCTCTAAAATCCTAACTAATATATTTTGATGAAGTTAAAGGTCAGAAGAAGATGAAAGAAACTTACAAGACTTCTTGTAGCAAAAAAACCTTTTGTGCACCATTTGTACAAAGCTTTTTGTAGAAGTTTTGCCATCAACACAACATCTAATTCTATTTCTAAAATACAAAATATATTTATATTCAGTAAGTTTTGCCATCAAAAGTTTCTATATAGCTCTAAGGCTGCATATTTGATTCTAAATATCCAAATCATAAATGCACATAACAAATCACAAATTCAAAAAACATGCATTTATGCTCCATCTCTCCAACATACTAACCAACTCATAATCAAATACTAGAAGCTAAGATATAGCCAAAATATCCAAAAAGAAGGTTATACACCATTAAATTGTATGTAGTGTTCAATGATCAAAGTTTGATATGCTTGCAAATCTGGTAATCATAAATGTTATCCTTGGTGACTAAATCTTTTGATACTATAAACTTCACCATTAAAAAAGAAGGTTATACACCATTTGTACTAACCATTATTTAAAGAAGGTTCATTTCAAAGATTTTTGTAGTTTCTTTGTGTGTGTGTGTGTGTGCATGCATGTTCATGCGTGTGTGTGTGTATGTGCACCCATGTAAAAGAGACTTATAGGGCTCTTTATCTAATACAAAAATTGCTACCATATTTGTGGTAATCACCTATAATTATTATGACAGAATACCAAAGGGAAGCATGACTGCTTTTATGCTTATACACATGTATGAGAATCTTTTGTATGCATTTCCAAAATCGATCATTTAATGTCACAACCTAATCCTGGGCCCACAGGACCTCCACACCTGTGCTTTCTCGGTGGTGACTTCCAAGGTACTATCCCCTCTTCCTGGGGTTTTCTCGCATCCGCGGAGTTTCGAACCCACGACCTGGGGCTTAAGTACATATATTTCATGAAATCCACTACCATTGAACCATCAAACTAGAGACCCCCTCACCATGAGCTAGGACTTGATCAAACTAGGTTCTATGAATTCTTATTAAAATTTGCCACCCATGAACAATGGCTAGAAAGCCTAGCTAAATGACCTCAGAGGTTCCTCACTATCACCTTTTTTGCACCTCTAGCCTCTGAGCACAGATATACTAGCATTAGCGATGATCCCATTGTAACAGCAGAAGAAGTATGTTCCTACCAAATCCTTCGTGGATATTAGAGATTATTCTTCTTCAATACCCATAGTCACCACACTTATCCAGGTTCTCTTCCAGGCCAAAGACATGAATTCTTTATGGCCGTTGAAGCTCCATACTAGCCCAGTTTCCACCAGTTCCAATATTTTCAACAAGACATGATCCGTTGGAATGAAACCACAGGAACTATGAATTGGCCCAAGCCCACGCCACCTTACAATTCAAGGCTTCTGTATGGACGTGCAAGCCTTAGTGAGCCCAAAAATCACCTTTGGGATATTTTACATGTAGTGATGGATGAATACCTTATAGAACATCCCACTCATCTCGAAGATGTCAATCGTGCTACTACTACCCCACTATGGTTCACCAGCTCATTGTAACACCCCGAAGTTTTTAAAACGCACACAACTTGGAAATGAATTTTAAAAATTATGAAATAAATGTAAAAATATGTGGAAACATGTTTGAAATGACTATTATATGATATATAATGGAAATAAATTAATTTAGATGTTTAAAAAATAAGAAAAATGAAAAAAATGCATGAGCAAAATAGGCACCAAGCTGGTGACCGCGGTCACCAGATCATGACCGCGGTCATCAGTGTAAAAACGTGAAAAAAAAGAAAAAAGAGAAAAAAAGAAGAAAAAACGAGGCACCACATTGGTGACCGCGGTCACCATACAAGGACCGCGGTCATCAGAGCAAAAATCTGAAAAACAATTGGGGCAAAATGGTGACCGCGGTCCGTAAGGTGCCGACCGCGGTCATTACGCGAAATTTAAGCCGTTTTGAGCCCTAAATCCATCATTTCACGCACAGACAGTTTCCGAGTTGAGCCAGAATTCCAGAGAGACGATCCAGAGCTGATGCAAGGGAGAACTAAGGGTCTACGGTAGGAATCTGAACTTTTAAATCGTTTTAGTTTCAATTCTATCGATTTATTCAGATTCTGGATAGGAAATAAGGGTTTCTGAGGGTTTTGATTGCATAAAATGATCCGGAGCCCTATGAGCTCGGATCTTCCTTCTAAACTGACAGATTATTGATCTAGAACTGAATTCTGGAGGTTTTGACTGTTCATTTGCAGTTTTAGACGAATCCAGAGGAAAGTTGCATATCTGGAGGTTTTCTGAAGGGTGCAAATCGCTTGATAGGTAATAAAATC